>JAWQFY010000351.1:0-35489 GCA_037055185.1 Capillidium rhysosporum | reverse complement strand
CCAAACTTTATTTTTTTTAAAAGTTCTATAAATTTATATTATTTTACTACTTTTACTAATAATAATATATTATAAATATATAGATTAATTTAATATTATTGAAATATAATATATATAATAGTTATATATAAATATAATAAATATTAATTTAATAAAGTATTTTTTAAAATATTAAAAAATTAAGCTAATATTTATAATTTAAAAATTTATTAAACTTTTTTTATAGTATTACTATATATAAAATATATTAAAAATACTTATTTTTAGTATATTATCTATTTTAATATTTAATTATAAATTAAAAATAAATATAACTAATATAGTAATGTTAAAAATAACTATAGTTATTTTTTTAATAATATTTATATTATAAAAATTAATTTTAACTATAAATTAAAAGATATTAATTTTTTTTAAAAGCTAAAGTATATAAATATTAAAGAAAATTTATTAGTTTAATTAGTTAAAAAAACTATATTTTAATATAGTAATAAAAAAATTAAATAACTATTATTTTTATTAAAAGTTTAAAAAAATTAATAGCTATATTTTAAAAAAGTTTTATAATTTTATAATTTTATAAATTTTAAATTTACTATTTTAATCTTTTTTTTAAGTTTTATAAATTTATATTATCTTATTACTTTTTTAAAATGCTAAGCTTACAAAATAATATTTTATAAATATTTAGTATATAATTTATTAATATACTTTTATATATTAAGAATTTTTTTTCTAATTTTTAATATAAATTTATTTTTATATAAACTAATAATTCTAATAAATTTAAGTATATAATTTTAATATTAGATAGTTATAATACTAAAAATTTTTATTATTATAAAAATAGTAAGTTTATATATATTAATAAAATAATTTTATTTATTAGTAAATTTAAATTTTATAATATATATAATAAAACTATATTATATAAATAAAGTTAAAATATTCATATAAAAATAATTATATTATAGTTAATAAAGTATATATAAATTATATTTTTAATATTAAGTTATTAATAATAAATAACTTTTATATACTAATAGATAAAATATATATATATAAACTATATATACTAAGCTATAATATAATAAAAAGTTTAAAATCTTTAAATCTAAAATTGAAATAAAGTTTACTAAATTAATAAGTATATTTATTAAAATTACTAATAAAGATATTTTTTAATTATAATTATAATTAGCTTTTTTATTAATTAATATTAAAAACTTTATTTACTAAGTAAATATTAAATTATAATTATAATATTATTTATAAAAGCTAAATAAGTTTTATTTTATTAATATTATTAAAGCTAAAATAATAGATTAAAAAAGTATATTTATAATATAAAAATAGTTTTTAAAGTTTGATATTAACAATTTTAATATTTTTAATATTTTTTTTTAAAATTGAAAATATATTTAAATATAAATTTAAAAATAATTAGTATAAGTTTTTTATTTTTGAAATTTTATATATATTAATTTAATTAATAAAATATATATAACTATTATACATTTCTATATTTATTTATATTGAATTAATCTATATATTTATAAAATATTCTTTTAAATTTTGCTTTATATTTTATTTAATTTTTTTAATATCTAAATTTATATAATAAAGACAATAGTTAGAAAAATAGCTATTATTATTCTTTAAACTTTTTTTAAGCTATAGTTTTTTTTAAAACTATTCTCACTAAATTAATAATCTAGATATACTTTAACTTTATATAAAAGTAATTAATAATTATATTTAAATTAAAAATTTACTAGCAAATTACTCATATATTTAATACTTCTTTAATATATAATAAACTTATTATAGTTAATACTAGTTTGAAATTACTTTAAATTTTTTTCTATAAATAAAAAAGTAGGATTTTATAAAACTACTTTAATTAAACTACTGAAACTTTTATTTTTAGAATGAATTTTAATTTAAATTTAAATTTATTAAAAATCTTGCCTCTGAAAATTAATATTAAAAAAGTTAAATATTTGATAAATTCTTTAAAAAATCAGTCATTTATTAAAAGTTAATAGAAATGATTTATTTAATTAGAACCTAAATTTTAAAAAGTAGAAATAGATCAACTTTAAATTGAAATTACATTTTACCTTTTAACTAAAAGAAAACATTAAAAATTTAATTATAGATCCAACCCAACTTATACAGGTTTTAGCTGATCTCAGTTTAAAGTTATATAATCGAATTTGTTATCCCTTCAAAACGTGTTAGATTGTATCTAGATATGAGAATTCCCACTTATGAACTATTTACTCTTCAGAATCCTTCTGATACGAGATCTAACAATCCTTTTTCAATAAGGCTTTACAATACTGTTAAATTTATACATCATGATGTAATGATTTTGATATTTAATCAAAAAATATAATTGCACCCAAAAAATGGTACTCCAATAAAACTATAATTAATAGCTTATTAATTGGATTCTGCTAATAAAAAATAAAGTATGAATAATCTGTAGATTTTAAGTCAATTGAAAGATATTTAAATTGTAGATACTCAAAACCTTTATTAAATAAATAATTTTGTTAAGACATATTAGTAATGCATTCTGTTCATATTATACATAGAAACTTAAAGCTTAAGCTTTACTGAAGCTAGAAAACATAAAACGAACGGATGAGTTACTGAAGTTATGGAATAGGAAAAGGGATATAACTTACGCGTTCTGAGATTCGTCCATAAATTTGGTAGTACTGTCCTTAGGAGAGAGGTTACGTCTACCGTGGCATTTCGGCACCTTAATTTTAGGTAGCTCCTTAGGTTCCGGCTTCAACTGCCTAGCCAATATGAACACACCGACTACTAGGATCAACACTCCAATAAAAAGTAGAAGTAAACCCCACCACGGGTACGCTTGGAACTGGTCCAAGTAAAGTAGAGAGTTGAGTAAGGTGAATATGTTGTAGATACTTGAGAAGATTGGCCCAACTATAATACTATCTGCCAATTTGAGACCGAGGTTTAGACAGTATAACTAAAAAAAAAGTAAGTATACAAAATTAAAAGTAAAAGTACCTGTAGGAGTGCAGTAACTATCAAAGCTAAAATAATACCTATAGTCAATGCATCCCAGTAAAATAGATTCCCTTGAAACATCTGTAACAAAAGTTTTACACCCGACTTAGCTAGCAATACCGTCTCCGAACCTATCATCCCACCGGTAATCGAAATTAAAATCGCGGTATCCCGTGATAACTTTTTGATATCGACGCCAGACAAAAAGTTTAATTTATGGTTTTTCAAATTGGGTCTAGATATGAAGAACATGGCGTAGTTGGTAAACAATAAACTGGATATGACAAATATGTTGAAGATGATAAAATATATCTTAAACACCTGCCTCGAATACAATTCCCTCAGTATCTCCATGTCCAACTCGCTCTCTATATCGTCAGAAGGGCCAGTCAAAGTACTTACCACTATTATGTACACTATAGCCAAGATGATCAACCCAGTACCGTACACATCCCTCCTAGTAATGGTTGAACCTACTAAAAACTTTGCGAACACTACATTGAATACCAAAGAGGTAGTTGTTATAGGTGCGACCCAACTAGCTTTCAAAAACATCATACTTACGAAGTTACCTATGAACAAACTTATAACGTAAATGTACAACCCTAAATGCCACCACTTCCTAAAACATTCGTGTCTAGGCTTGCTCGATAAAGCATTCCTACAATGGTCCCTTCTCTGTAAGTTGTACCCAAACGCGTCCATAGCCGAACTGGTTATTAAAATTAAAACACCAGCGAATATCAATCCAACGTCATATGCCATACCTATCTTTAATGCTCGCGATTGTTATTGTTGGAAAGAAACTTTTATGAAGTTGGCACAGGTATGCGTAAAAGTTGGGAATTTAAAAACGAAAAAGTTAAAAAATTTTGGTACGGCTTCCTACTTGTTATTTATACAGAATATCAGATTGTACTATTAATTCGAAAAGTTGACAGAAAGAGAGTTGGTTATTAATATAAAATTTAAAAATTACCCAAAAGTTAAAATTAAACTTGAAAACTTTACAAATCGTCAGGTTGAGGAGAGGTTGATTTAACCATTCCTTTGGGGCCGAATGAAATCTTAACGTGTTTAAATTTTATTATTTTGTTGGTAAATTAAAAGTTTGTAGCACTTGATACCATGTACTCATCAGTTTAACCATCACATGATGGCTTTTAATTTAAAATAGAAATGGGGTAGGTGGATTGAAAAGCTTGTCGATACTCCAATTTACCGGGGATGCCTTCCCATTTTTATATACACGCACTCCAGAGCGTATACGTTCATATTTACTGCCAAAGACATCATTTTTTAGATTTTGGTGGATTACTAACCGGACTAATCTATGAAAACTCGTAGCAAATTAGGAGAATAGTTCAATAGAATGTTTTTATTAAACCACATTAAAATTAAAAGTTATTAATTCTTTACTAAATTTAGCAATTAATATTGGTGCTATTATTAAGTTTATCCCATAAACGAATTTAGTTTGTTAAGACGCCTTTATTTCCTTTTAGCTTCCTTAAATAGTATCGCCGGTAGAAGGGAAATTTCGGTCTATTTTCAAGCCAGTTTCAAAGTTCAATTCTTGTGGATACTTTTGTATTTACCCAGTGTCAAGCAAGCTTGGTACACCCCTTTTAGCAAGAATCCTATCAAATAAAGGATAATTTCTCTACAGTTCGATAAAGCCAAGCATGCATTTACTAATAGGTGTATTCTATTTTGCTTTTTTTAATTCTAGCTACTGGGGCAGCCAGTCATTTATTTTTATGAAGTAAAAAAGCCTAATAGACAGGGTATTATACCTGTACTAGGCGAAAGGGTGTCCTAAACAAGTACTGTACAACTTTCATAAAGCAGCCTAAAAGAAAATCAATCCCAATATTAAAAAACGCTACGTGGTGAAGCAAGATAGATTTATCAATAATATCAAACTAAGACAACACTAAATACTATTCTAAAATAAGAGGCAGCAGATAAACTATAACTATAATTAGCTTAGTATGTGTAATAATCCTTAAATCTAAAATATACTTTAAATAGAAAAAAGATAAACCAATATCAAAGAATAAAGAATACTAAATATAGTAGTTGTTGTAATTGAATAACAAGCTTATCAGTATATACAGCAAATACTAAACTACAAGCTCTAGTTAAAATTGAAATAAAGCAGATTACATCTAAAAGTAGAATTATAACTTAATAATATATAATAAAAATAAAAAAAGATATTAAATTAGAAAAAAGTTATATATTTCATTTACTTAATAAAATATAGAGGTGGGTATACATTCGCATAAATATAATTTTCTTATATAACTTATATATATATGTATTATTTTTGTAATATTAATTAAAAAAATTTAAAGATATAATTTTAATAGCTTATTTAATTTTAGTATTAATTTATTATATTTTATAAACCTGCTTTAGATTAAAATATACAAATTTGTTTAAAAATTCTTTTAAAATTAAGTATAAAATTATTAATTAATATAAATTCAACATTTTAATATAGATTTTCTATTTTATATTTAAATAAAATATTATTTTATAAGTTTAGTTTAATTATTTTAATATATATAGCCAATTATATTATTTAAAATTTATTAATATATTTAAAAATAGGTTTGGTTTTTAAAATACTATTATATATTTTTTTACTTTACTTGTTATATTTATTTTTTTTACTAATAATATTAAATTAATATATAATATATAATATTTATAATAATATATCTTAGATTATTATTATAATTTTATTATTTATATGCTATAATAGTAGTTTAAAATTTAAGTAAATATATATATTATTTTTATTAAATTCAATATAGTATATATTATTTAAAAGTAAATAAAATTTAATAATATAATTTATATTATTTAGCTTTTTTTATTTATATAAAATTTTAATAAATAATTATACTAATATAGATATCTATTATTTTTTTAGTAAAACTTATTAATTTATATCAATATAAAAGTTAATTTATAATACAAATAATAATAAAAATAAACTTTTTAATAGTAAGTATTTATAAAAAGTATAAGTAAAATATTTAAATAAAAAAATATTAACATTTTCTTTTATTTTATATAAATTTAATATATTTAAAAAGATAAGCTAAAATAATTAAATATAAATAACTTATTATTTATTAGCAGAATTTTAATATAATTATTTTTCTTATATATATATAATAATTATATTATTTATAATTAATAAATATTATTTATATAAAATTTAATAGCTTATATTAAACTTGATTTATAAATAAAGCTTAATAAATTAAGTTTAAATCTTTATTTTTAGTTTATTTAAGTATTTTAAAGCTTTTTTAGCCTATTTTAATTTATTATTAATAAATTAAAAATAGATATAAAAAGTAAATAAGTAAAATTAAAAAATAATTTAGTAATTGCTATTTTATTAAGTAATAAATATTATAGTTGACTATTTATTTTTTAGTAAGTTTATTTAAGCTTATATATTTTTTATTTAAAAATCATCTTAGATTTTAGCTAATTTAGCATTTAAATTTATTTAAATTTTTAAAGTAGATTAAATATTTTAATAATGCTAAAATCTGAAAATATACTAATTTTTTATATAGTAAAAGCTAATTTAAAGTTGTAAATTTATTAACTAAAATATAAATATAATTATTTTTATTTTTTATTTTTTATAAAATTAATAATAATAGTAAAGTTAAAATTTTAAATTTTTGAAATTTTAAAACTTTAATTAAAAATATTATACTTTTTAATATTAATAATATAATATTTATAAAAATTAAGCTTATTTAATTAAATAATTAGCTTTAAACTATACTTTATTTAGTTAAGTATTTTATTAATATATATTATATTATTTAATCTAAAATATAATAAGTTATTAATATAAATATATATAATTAGTAGATTTTTTATCTATTTTTCTAATATTTAAAAAGCTTATAAAATAAGAATTTTTTATTATTATTATTATTTTAACTTTTTTTTTATATACCTTTTTTTAAAAGCTAGTTATTTTAAAATAAATAGTTAATTTATTTAGTTTTAAAATATAAGCTAAATTATATTAGTATTTATTATAGCTTTATTAAAAATAATATTTTAATATATTATTAATTAATTTTTTTGTAAATTTTTATAATAATTTTATTAAATATAATTGTTATAAAAATTTATATAACTTTATTAATAAAAAAATATTTTTGATCTATTAAATTAAATTAAACTTTTATGTTATTAGTTAAAAGTAGCTATAATTATTATTTATTTTATTTTTTAGAAATTTTAGGTTTAGTTTATATTTAGTTATAATTTAGACTTTAAAGTAAATATTTAAATAGTATTAATAAATAGCTAATTAGTTAAAAATTAATAATAAATAACTTATTTAAAAGTTTTATTTTATTATTAGTTTACTATAAGCTAATAATAAATTAACTAGCTAAAAGTGCAAAATTATTACTATTTAACTTTAGATTAATAATAATCTAATTTCTAATATTATTAGTATTTTTATTATTAAAATTTAGTCTAAATATTTCATTAGCTATTTAGATAATTAAGTTAGATAAAAATTTAAAAAAATATAATAAAAATAGGTTAAATATTATATTTAATAATATATTGATTAGCTATAAAAGCTAATAAATATTATTTAGCATTTTGTATTAAAAATATTATAAAGAATAAATTAATAATACTTAATACTTTATAAGCTAAAAAATTAATTTAGTAAATATTTTATAGTTGATTAATAACTTTAAAGCTAACAATAATTTATTAATATAATGTAAATTATTACAATATTTAATATAGTAAGCTTAATATAAAGATATGATAAAATAAGCTTATATATAGTCTAATATTTAATAATTACTATTTATTACTATTATATTTATTTTAAATACTAGTTTTATATATTGCTTTATTTAAATACCTTAGTTAGTACTATTAATTTATAAATTTAGGATTATATAATTATTAACCTTTTAAACTAGTTGCTTTTTTTAGATATAGTTCCTAAAAGTTTAAATATTTTATTAATTAATATACTTTTAGATAAAGCTTAAAAAATAATAATAATACTATATTTTTAAAATAACTTTATTATTAATAGTTAACTGTTTATCTATTTTAATATATTTTTACTAATTGTTAATTTTTTAGCATAGCAATTTAAAAATTAATCAATTAGATATTTTAATTTCAACTTAGTTGTCAATATTTTTAGATTGATTACAAATTGATAAAATAATAAAACTTCTAAATCACTACTTATTTAATATTTCTGAGATACTAACGCTTAACTAATTACTATTTTATTTTCTTAAAAACTACTTTTAATGTCTATAATAGATTTTATTAAAGTATTACAAGATGATATTTACATCTTTAAAAGAGCATCTAAAACACATGCTGAGTAATGAAGGGTTAATTCCTACCTAAAAGGGTACTTAATTTTTTTAATTTAAGTGATCTTTTAAAATTAAAAGATGATGTAATAACGGTAAAAATAAATACCTTAAATATTTAGGAACTTGTTGGAAATGCCAAATACGTGTTTAATCCTTTTGAACAATAAATAAAAGATATATATAGTAATATAAACTATAACTGGAAAGCAGCTTCAGGTTTAAAGGATAATATTTTACGATAGAACAATTCTGATTAATAAGATGTTCAAGGTACAGGGAGGTTCTAAAGATGTTTTTAATATATACGTCAAAAACACCTTTTTCGTTTTTAAGGACGTTTCTCATCATTAAAAAAATTCGATTAGTGTAGCTATGACTAATCTATAAGTATAGCTGTATCTTAGATTAATTGGAAATGTAACATTAAAGTGATCAAAATACGTTTAGTTATGGATAAACTTTTGCTATTGTTGCAAATCTTACATGCTAAGTTTCTTAATACATTTACTACAATTTCCTATATACAAGAGAAATGGTATTGTTTTCTATTAACAGAGATGTAAGTATGAAAGGGCAACAAATTTAGGACCATTGAACTGTTTAAATGGTGTAAGTATGACGAAAGTTGGATACAAGTACTGAAATCAAAGATTTATCGTGGTAGGTCCCAAACTTTTCCATCCCTAAAAAAGTTGCTACTAATTCACTAAAACCCCAACTTGAAAAATCTTACTAAGAGTGTAAATTAATCGTTTAAATCGAACTAAATTAGTATAACTCCAAATAAAAGTAAAAGGGTGTATTAGAAGTTTGACAAATCTCCAGCCTTATTATGTCATCATTGGCTAGATTAGTAAATTGTAAAAAATAGGTACAGCGTTAAAAGAATAAATTTCAAACGTTTTACCAACCTTTCAATAACCTTTTATCACTACTTTTCTTATCACAAAACACTTTCTTTATAATTCAAGGTTATCGAAGGTTGTAGTTCAGGCCACTTAAACTAGCATCAAGTTTATATACTTTCTTAAATATAGTTTCGAACGCTCGTTTTTTTATTTATTTAGATAATTTCGCTTGAGTACTCGTTTATCATTAGATTTTAATTTTAAACTCAATTAAAGTTAACCTAACTACAATACCACGAACATTTTTTTTATGAATAGTGCAGCTCAACAGACGATGGACCCGATAGTCCAACAGTTTTTAGGAGTAATCGTGGCACTATCAGCTGCCTGTTGCGAATCCTTAGGTTTAAATACGCAGAAACGGGATCATCTAATTAACAACAACAGCAAGAAACCGCGTAGAGATTGTTTTAGGCTGAATTGGCATATAGGGTTATACCTTTATGTGATAGGGCAAGCGGTCGGAGGTTCCCTAGTCCTTCTACTTTTAAAAGCAACTTGGGTGGCACCGCTATCGGCTACAACCTTAATATTTAACGCTATATTCGCTAGGTATTTAGTTGGACTATCTATAACCTGGCGTGATATCGGTGGTACTTTAGTGATTATGGGATCTATTTTAGCTATCATTTTAACTTCAAGTTTTGCTGGTCCTGAACAAACTTCTGAAGATAACTTAGATTTAGAAACTTTGAAGGCTTTATTTGCTGGTCCCGAATTTAAAATTTACTTTGCTGTTCTCAACGCTGTAATAATTCCTTGTTTTATTGTATGCTTCGTGTGTATACATTCAACAAGATCTAAAGAAGTTTTCCAGCGTAGTTTCTTAAGAAAATTCGATATGGATTTGCTAAGGTACAAACTTGGTATGATCATTTCAGCTTTAGGTGGTGTGTTTGCTTCTGAAACTCTAGTATTAACGAAGAGCAGGTAACTTTTATTTAGTAAATCACTTTTACTGACTTCATCTTTATTAGTTTGAAAATATTGATTGAATCGTTTACTGGAAACTTCCAACTAGGCGATCCTGCAGCCATCGGGATATTACTGGCGTTAGCACTTAGCGGATTCTTACACATATTTTGTTTGACAACCGGTTTAAAGCTGGCTAATAACGTAGTGGGAGTTCCACTATTCTTCAGCGTATACAACGTCTTTAGTTTGATTAATTCGATGACTTATTTTGCCGAATGGAAAGACTACGCTTGGTGGCCGCTACTAATCTTCGCCGTAAGTTTGATTTTCCTTATTGCCGGTATCATTTTACTGGCTGGTCAAGTTAAGATCGAGCCCACACACGTGCCTCAATTAGCTTGTCCCTTCTCTACATGCACTCATCCTAATGTTAACGAAGAGGATGGGGAACTACCCATATCGAACAGCAAACAATCTACCAACAACCCTAACGGACTCTCTACTACGAATTCGAATTCTAGCCCCATAATAACTAATAAAAAAGACATTCCCCTTCAACCTAATAGCATGGAAGACAATAAGAGTACTTTCAGTTCCAGCCAAAGACCTTCCAACGTACAGGATCATGTACTTTCGTCCAGTAAAGATGCAAAAGATTAACACCCGTCAACGAATAGTTTATTAGTCCCTTCTAAACTGCAGTATCGTAACTTTTAGCCTCAACTAAGCTTGTATCAAAATTTCTGCTCCTTGAACCGTTAATTTAATACGCTGCTATTTTACTTTGCCTACATTTTAATATACTGGCAATGAGTACTAACAATACATTTAAACGCTTAGTAATATATAATCCAATCTATTTTTTTTAAATATATATTTTTAACTCATATAGTAACTAGTGGAATATCTGTGCTATGTGTGGGTTATACAAATAAAATAATGGGCTTAATATAAAAGTTATTCAATCAAATAAAACAATATTAATTTAATTAAAAAAGATATAATAGTTCTTTATTTATAACTAAAATAACATTTATCTTGTATCATCAAATATTTTTAAGTAATATGTTCCTTGTATTTCAAAAATACTTCCATTGTTCACTAAAACTTTTAAATTTTGGAAATTAGAATATTTAGATATAGCTACTATCAAAATGCAAAAGTATATGTTCATTTATAAGTAGAGGAACAAGATTAAAAACCTTACCTGTATTATGTAGATAGTATACAAATGTAGTTAGAAGGTATTTAACAAAGGATGGTATAAGAGGTTAATGTTTTGCCAGGGCATATAAAATTGAATAAGTATCAAATTTGGAGCAAATGAAAGTACAGTTCCTGAAAACTGAGGTGGCTCTATTTTGGTTCAAGCTGTATATTTTAAAAACAGTAAAACTTAATGTATATATTTATATAATGTTAAAAAAATACATATAAGATAACTTTTATTTTTATTATTAAATATAAGATAATGTATTTAAAAAGTACTATATTTTTCCTTATTATATATATTTGTTACTCTAAGTTAGTTTTATTTTAGATTTAGAATAATTATATTAATTAAAATAAATATAGTTAAAAAGTTGCAAAATAGTTGTTAAATTTTGAACAAAAATTAGTATTTATATTTTATTATATAAATAATAGAAAAAGAAGTAATTAAAAGTAATATTTTTATAGCTAAAATAAATGTTAATTATTAAATAAAATAAGCTATATATTTTACTTATTTTAATTTATTGCTTAATTTTAGCTTATTTTATATATTTAATAAAAGTATAAAATAAATATTTATATTAAATAAAGATTATTAAACTAAATTTGTTTAAATTTTATTATTTTAATTATTATATTAAAAAATTTATAAAAATTAAAATAAAATTATCAAATATTTAAAATTTACTCAAAAATATAACTATAATACTATTATTAATCTTAATAAATTTGATAAAGTTTAAAAAATAAAAATAAAAAAAGGCTTTTTAGGTATATATATATAATAATATTATATTTATATTTTAATTGATAGTATTATAGCTTTAACTTAACTTTATAGTAAAAGTAAGTATATTTTTAAACTTTAACTTTATTAAAAGTATTTAAATTACTTATAAAAATATGTTTATTTAAATATTAAACTAGCTAAAACTTTAAGTAAATTTAAAACTTAACTAATAAATAAAGTTTAAAAGCTAAATATTTTAATAAAATTTAAATTTAAACTAAGTATCATTTTATATTTTATATATTATTATTTTATATTCTATATATAATTATTATATTTTTGAGCTTATTAATATTATAAATATATTTTACTATAACAAAATATTTACTATTAAAGAAGAAATCACTTTTTTAATTAATTATTATTGCTATTAAAATTATAATTTTTTTTAAACTTTTTAATTTATTTATTTTTTTATTTTATAACAAATAAATTTTAAAAGATTATAGCTTAACAAATAGTAATAATAAATTTAAAAATATTTAATAAATAAATACACTACTAATAATATTATAAAATCTTTAGCTTTAATAAAAAGTAAACTTATTATTATTTTAACTTTAACTATTTTAATTTTTAATTTACTATTTAAAGCTTTTTATCTTTTAATTAAAATGTTTTATTTCTTGTTTAAATTTAGTTTAATAATAATTATATTGCTTTATTTTTACTATTTAAGTAAAATATTTTAGCTAATTTTCTAGTTTATAATAAATTTTTTTTAAAGTTTTATAGTTAAACTTAATATAAATTTTTAGTAAATTAAAAAATATATATATATTTATTAAAGCAAATAAATATCTATATATTAGTAATTATATATTTAAATAAAATAAAGTATTTTAACTTAATAATACTTAAAATTTTTAAAATAATACTAAAATAATAATATAAATAAGATAGAAAAAAGTTTATTATAAGATAAAAAAATTTAAATAATATAATAATAAATTGCTTATAAAAAAATTAAGTAAATATTAAAATATTAGATATAAAGTTTATATTAAAAATATAAAATAAATAAATATAAATTAAGTTATTAGCAAATTATCTAAAAAGTAAATTTAATATTATATTTTAAATAAAAGCTTAAATTAATAATAATATAATTATATTATTTAAATATTTACTTAAACAGTAAAGGTATATATTAATAAATACTTTAATAAAATAACTTAAAATAAAAAAGATTTTATTTTATTATAAATTATTTTATATTTTTTAAATTTATATTATATATAATAAGTAAAATTTATCTTTAAATTTTTATATGCTATTAATTAATTTATTTAAATAAAAATAAATTTAAATATTACTATAATATAACTTTTTTAATTTATATTATTTTAATATAGCTTTTAATTATAAAAGTAATTATTATTATAAATAGATTAAAGTTAAAATTTATTGCATTAAATAATTAAAAAAGCTTATATAGTTATTTATTATAATAAGTTTATAATATTATATAGCTACTAAAAAAAACTAAATTATTTACTTTATTATATATATAATATAATTTATTTAAAATTAGTTTTTTTTTTAAACTTTAAAATAAAGCTTAGTAAATTAGTTTTTATTTATAAATAAATAAAAAATATATAAGTAGACTTATAAAAAAAAAAGGCAAAAGGGAAATAAAAATCAATCTAGTATTAATTTTTTGGATTGAACTGTTTAAGTTTAATATAGGTAGTAAGGAGGTTAGGTTGATATATTAGTATAACTACATTAAGCAACTTTTAGATTTTTGCTAAACTAAGCTTGCCATTTTAACTAAAGAGTTTTCTTAAATGAAGGTAAAATTAGGTTAAAACTAAGATATATATAGGTGTAGTAAAGTACCTATAAAGTAGTATTAACTAAGAGAGTATTTATTTATATGTATCTGCTTTCTAAATACTTTTTTTATAAAGTTAGATTTGTAAAAATAGGGGTAACTTATGCATTTAGAGAGGAGTTTACTGTGTTAGCTATCTTTGGCTAGAGGTATTATGCTAATAAGCATTTTAGTACTTAGTGTAGCAATGTGTCTATCTGGGTTGTGCATAATAGGCAGAAAGGGGTATTTAAAATTAGTTAAAATAGTATAAAATAGTAAAAAGCTAAAAATTTTTATAAAGTATATATTAATAATAAATAGCTAACTATAGTTTCTTTAATTTAAAAAATATAAATAAATAGTTAATATTGTATTATATTTTAATTACCTTAATTATATTTGTTTTTAGTACATTTTTAATTTATAAATATATAAAATATTTCATTATTAATTTAATTAATTGTTTAAAGCTTTAATATATTTATTCAATATAAAATTATAATTAGTATAAAAATTAAGACTTTTATAAAACTTTTATATAATGATAATACTATAGCCTAGATCCATATAAATTTAAAAGTTTATAATTGTAGTATTATAAAAATTAGTAAATAAGAAAATTTTAAAAAGTCAAAAAAATTGAGCTATATTTACCCTAATAGACTATTATAATCACTGGTATGTAAAATAAATGTTAGCAAAATAATGTAATGCTAAGTACTCTTTTATTTAGCTACTGTAATAGTTTTGTTTTATATTTCATTTAAAACTGAAGGCCCCAAAAGCTGACCGGACTTTTATTTAGGTAGGAAGTCTTCCATGAACTATATTTTATACCTATGGTTATGAAGTGTTAGCCAAAAAAATAACGGATATTGTTTTCAGTTAATAGTTATCAAGCTGGTTTTAGACAAACTTTAAAAGCCAAATTGATATCATTCCAACATCGACTGTTGTAGTGTTGTGAAACTAAGGGTTAAAATGAGATCACATTAGTAAATTTTTAGAGATCATAAGTTTTAAATATTTCGGCAGAATTTTCTATTGATTTAGCTTGTTATACCCGGAACTTTGTTACTAATCGAACCAGTCAGCTATCGAGAATTCTTCCAGCTTAGTACCCATCCGGCTTCAATTTGTAAGGAACTTGTTCAAACCAAAGCACAATTTACAATTGCAAGCTATATTTGTTCACTTCAATTTTTCCTTTAAAGCCTACCATCATTATAGTAGAGTTAGCATAGAAGTACAGTTTATAAAGCTTTAACTCTGTAGCAGTGTACGTACAATTTTTCAACAATAAGTGAAAACAAGTTTTGTAGATATGGAAGCAACCAGCCCATTTCAGCTAAAGAAGTTAGATATCGAAGGTAAATGGTTCGTAGATCCAAGTTCAGGAAGAGTTGTACAATTCAGAGGTATCAACTTAGGAGGCAACAGTAAGCATCCAGCTGGATGGACGTCTGAAAACCTATCGGAAGCGTTCGATATTGACAACCTATCTTTCATAGGTAAACCGCTCCCACTCGAAATTGCAGAGGAGCATGTGAAGCGGTTGAAGTACTGGGGATTAACTTTCATTCGACTTTTAGTTACTTGGGAAGCTTTGGAGCACAAAGGTCCTGGAGTATATGACGAAGAATACATAGATTATTTAATAAAATTGCTAAACTTATTTAAAGTGTATGGCATCCGTTGTTTTATTGATCCCCATCAGGATGTTTGGTCTAGGCTGTGCGGTGGGTCTGGTGCACCCAACTGGACTTTATATTTAGCTGGGTTAGATCCCCGGTGCTTCGAAGTTACTCAAGCTTCGCTGTGTCATTTCAACACCTCTCCACCCGATACCTTCCCTACCATGACTTGGCCTACCAACTACGCTAAACTAGCTACCGCTACTATGTTCACTCTGTTCTTTGGTGGTGCCACTTTCGCTCCCAATTGTACGATTAAGAACAAGGAAGGTAATTTTGAAAATATTCAGGATTTCTTTCAACGATGCTACTGCGAGGCTTATCAGCACCTCTTCCGTCGCTTGAAATTGGAGGATCTTCTGGATGATGTCGTTCTTGGTTTAGACACCATGAACGAACCCTCAGAAGGTTTCATTGAGACCCAAGATATTACCACACTTCCCCTCATATCGTTTAAAGTGGTACGTAATGGACTATCGCCTACCCCCTTACAAGCTATGATTCTCGGAAACGGTACTAAATGTGATGTGGACGTTTATGGTATGGGACTTTTTGGTTTTGTAAAGAAGGGATCTAAACCTATTGATCCCAACGGAGTGAAAGCTTGGCTTGTAAAAGGAGAGTCAACACTTCCTAATTTAGAACTCCCAGCTTGGCAGGACTGGCAACTTGATGCGAATTGTATATGGGCGATGCACGGTGTATGGGACCCAATCACCGGACAAGCCCTCAAGAAGGACTATTTCTATCAAGATTCCGTCTCCAAACGTAAATATGATTATCTCAATGACTTTTGGAAACCTTTCGTACGTAACATAGCCAACTCGGTCCGGGCTGTGCATCAAGATACTATAATGTTTATTGAACCTCCTGTGAATGATATACCGCCCAACCAAGAGGAAGGTGATCCGACCAAACGTATCGTATATGCCCCACACTGGTATGACGGGAAAACCCTGTTCAAATTACACTACTCCTCCTGGACCTTCGATTTTCTAGGGTTCATGCGGGGTAAGTACTGGTTCATCGGGCAGGCGCTCAAGCTCGGAGAACGCAATGTACGCAAGTGTTTTCAGGAAATGATTCAGATGATCGAAGGCGAAGGCAAGCAGGCCTACGGCGACGTGCCCACTTTGATCGGTGAGTGTGGGATCCCATTCAACATGGACGATAACAAGGCATTTAAGGACGGCAACTATACCCAACAGATCAAGGCACTGGACGCTACTTTGAATGCCACCGAGATAGTAGGTGGCTTCTGCACTATATGGAACTACTGTTACGACAACAACCACTACTTGGGTGACCTATGGAACCGCGAAGATTTCTCAATCTACTCTGAAGCCACCACTTTACCCAATTTTAGCGTGGATGCCAATCCACCGTTATTCCGTATCCCATTGGATAAGGGTGGACGTGCCTTGGAGGCAGCTGTACGTCCGTACGCGATGTATACTCCCGGTATACCCAAATTCCACAGCTTCGTATTACCGATGTACAACCCAGCCAAAGTACCGATGTACCACTATGAGTTCACTTCGTTTTCAGAAGCCTTCCTCAACGATCGATTCGATCCGGATAAGGTGGTACAGCGATGCGAGATTTATCTACCTCCGCACCACTTTCCGCCTGGTCAGCAGCTCAAAGTGGAGGTGTCGGATGGGCACTGGGAGATCGTACGTACCCCACTCGATCCCAACCCCTTCTTCAATGAGGAGGAGGTCAACCGATCCTATGCCAGCTACGACTTAGAAAAACCGTTTGTCCAGACTCTGGTATGGTACTTTTCCTTCCCCTTACCAGTATCCACCATCTACACCATAAAAATCACCTACGCCGATACTACCTTCCCCGCTACCAACGAACTCGTCTTCCCCCTCTGTTAGTCTAACACTTTTTACTGTATATACAAGTACCTAGGGTTTTAGGCTTGAAGTGACACTAGGGCGCGTTTTTTACACCTTCCCATCAGTTTCACCTAGCTATACATTTTCCTTATTATTTTTCATCTATGTTTTCTTATTGTATTAAACTTAATTTTTATTTTCGGATTTCTCGGTGTTTTATGAAGATATACAGTGCTTTTCAGACCTATGTGCCATCGACCTGCTCAATTCCA
Source organism: Capillidium rhysosporum (assembly GCA_037055185.1). NCBI lineage: Eukaryota > Fungi > Entomophthoromycota > Entomophthoromycetes > Entomophthorales > Capillidiaceae > Capillidium > Capillidium rhysosporum. The sequence continues at coordinate 17,555 of JAWQFY010000351.1, read as the reverse complement.
GTGCCCTTTCTCCTCGACTGATACTAATTTCCTAATAATTTTATTTCCATCTTTCTAATTGGCTTTTAGTCATTATTTACCCTAGAAAATCAACTGGAAATTAGTAATTTAGTTGTCAGATTACAAACATATTAGATAAGTAAATGGCTCAATACTTAGCGTTGTATGCAAACTACCCACCTGCAGCTTGTACTTGAGTTATCACAAACCACTTTACTAATATTTTACCACCGATATCACCACCAACATTTTCATAACCAAGGCAGCTACACTTGAAGTACTTATTAATATTAAATTCCGTCGTTATTTGGCTTAGCAATACATTATATAAACTAGAACATCCTTTACCAAAAATAATTAGTTTAATATCAATATAAGTATATACACTTATTCATTTAATAAATTTATATTCAAAATAATTTTATATACTTATTCTACTTAATTCAAGTATTATAAATATTAACATTTTCATCTCTAATTCTATTCAACTACCTGATGTTGATTTAAATCAAATATATACTTGTCATGGTTTTTACTACATTATTGCTACTTTAAACAGCATTACACCTAAATTATACTTGTTAGATATTTAGAAATATATTTTAACAGTGAAGTAATATATATATAAACTAGTAAATTTGTAACTTATAAAGTTTGAGTATAATTTAATTAAATTAGATTAAGAATAGTTTATATTAATAAATCTTAGCAGTATAGCTTTAATTTTTACTATATATAATTGATTAATATATAAAGTAAGTTGATCAATCTAATATATTTATTTTATGCCATTTATAATTTAATATAAAAATATAATATTATTATTAATAGCAATATTAATAAAAGCTATTTACTTTTTATATATTAAAAAAATTAAAAGTAAAATATATACTATATTTTTTAAGTATTTTATTATAAGCTAATAAAAAATAAAAAATAAAAAATTTAATGGTAATTTAATATAATATTAATATATCTATATACTATTAAAAATAATAAAATTTATTATATAATTATAAAAGAAATAAAATATTATAACATATACTACATTTAATATATAAGTATAATTTTAGAAAAATAAGCTAATAATTATAAAATTTACTATAATTAAGTATATATCAAAAGATAATACTACTTATTTAGAATTATTATATAATTAATAACTGCTTTAAAGCTATTTAAAATATAGTTTTAAGTATTAGATATTTTATATTTACTTTTTAAGCAAAGTTAAAAAAAGTATAAATATAAAAAAATATATATTAAGTAGTTATATAAATATTTTAAACTAATATTTTATAAATATAAGTTTAAATAAATTATATATTTTTAATACTTTAAAATAAAGCTTTAAAATAGCTAAAAAACTAGCTTATTTTATATATTAATAAAAATTAATTTAAATATTTTTTAAATATTTAAAACTATTTTTTTTCTTTACTATATTTATATAAAAAAACATAGTTTTATAATATTTTATATTATAAAATAAAAAATAAAAATATATATATATTAGCTTATTAAAATTATAAATATTTATAATTTTAAACTATAAATATTAATTATAAATTTAAATATAAAAATATAGCTTTTATAGTATAAAAGATACTTAATAGTTAAAAATTAAGTTTTTAATATATAAAATAATTTTAATACTAATAATTTAATAATAATATTACTAAAATATAAATTTACTTAAATAGGTTTTTTTAAACTTTTTAAAAAGCTTATTTAAAAAATTATTAAGCTATTTTAATATATAGCTTTAAACTTTATATATTATATACTAATAAGAAAAAATATTAAGCTTTATATATAATATAAAATAATATTAAAATTTAATTACTTAATTAATATAAAGATATAGCTTTTATATTTTACTTGTTTTAAAATTTAAAAAAATTAAAAATAGCTAAATATTTTTGGATATTATCTAAAAATATTTAAAAAAAACCTATTTAAGTAAATTTAAAGTTATAAATTTAAGTTTTTCTTTAACAATATTATAAAAGTATAAGATTATTAACTAAATATTTATAGCTAAAAGTTATAAAAATAATATATTACTTTTAATAAAAGTATTAAATTTCAATAACTTAATTTTTAATTTATTTTAAAGTATATAATAAGCTATTTTTAAAAGTAAATTATTATATATTTATTTTAAAAATAAAAAATAAAGTAGTATATATTTATTAAATTAAAATTAGAATAAAAAAGCTAAAAAGATAAAGTTAAAATAAAATAAAATAAAATAAAATAAAATAAAAAATTTAAAAATAATAAAACTAAATAAAAAATAGTATAATAAAGATAATTATAATTAATAATTTAAAAATAATAAAGTTAAGTATAAGTAAACTAAAAAGTAAAGCTAAAAAAATATTAAAACTAAGCTAAAATAAATTTATTACTAATTAATAATATATTTAATTTTAAAAATAAATAAAATAAAGCTTAAAAGAAATAAAAAAGCATTATTTATATAGTAAATTATTAACTTGTTTTAATTATTATAATTTAAAAATAATAGTAAAATATAAAATAAATTTTAATAAATTAGAATTTATATATTAGAAATATAAGTTTTATAATAATAATATACTAAAGTAAATAAATAAATTTATAAAGTTATTAAAATAAAAAAATTAAGTTAAAAATAGAAAAAATAATAATTTTTAGTAAAATTTTAAGCTTAATTTTAATATAATATATATAAAAGTATAAATAAAAAATAATATATACATTTGCTTTTTAAATTATATAGCAGTTTTTTAATTAAATTATTATTATAAATAATAAAAAAATATTAGTAAACAATACTAAAAATGTTAAAACATTTATTTAATTTTAATTTTAATAAAGCTTTTATTTAAATTTAGTTAAAATTATATTTTTAGCTTTTAAGTTTATAAAAAATGATTTAGTTGGCTAGATTTAATTGTAAATTAGTTAATTTATCTAATTATTTAAACTCTGATTTAGTAAATGTTATATGTTATAAATAGGTTATAGAAACTATTTGATTTAATATTTCATAATTTTAAAAAAAATAGTATAATTTAATTTTTTTTAATTACTGTTATTATTTTTTATTTAAAATATCTTTTTATTGCTTTTACTAATCAATATTTTAGTTTAATATTCACTATATATTATAGATGATATACATTCTATTTTTTTTACTTTAATTTTTATTATTTACTTTACAAAAGCTAAAATAGTTTATAAGTTAATTTCTTTTACATTGATCTGTACAAAATTGAATGTTTTAGATTAATAAATTTTAAAATTTTGATGGAGCTACATAATTTAAATAGAATTTTGAACTATAAATTTTAGATAAAAAGTGATTATTTTAGGTTCAAACTATCGGTAACAATTACCAGTTAAAGTAAACTAAAATTTTCGATAAAATGTAGTTCAAACGGTAGAATTTACTAGAGTTCGGATAATAAAATATAAATATGAGTTTAAATTTAGCACTGTTTTTAAGTCATAATTCAAATTTTAAAGTTCAATCGATTTTTAATTTTCACACAAATTTACTATTTACTTAGTCGATTTGAAATTAATATATTTTTTAAATTCTAAGATCTATCAATAGCACAAAATTTTAAATTGTCAATATTATTGCATATTATAAAATAAAATTAAAAACTTGAATTTAAGTATTTATATTGTTTAAACTCTTCTAAAAATAATGAATTTTAAAATGTTAAAAACCAACTTGTTTGTACTTGAATGCGAAATTTGCATAAAAATTTAAAAATTAGCTTCAAAAATACATATGTATTGAATTACTGAACTTCATCTAAATCAAATAATAAAGAAAAAGACGAATTCTAAAATTTTTCGGTTACATTAAAAAAATATAGCATTTAATTGGTTAAATATTGTGATACTATCGGAACTACTGTTTTTAAATGCTAATTTATATGTAAAGCAAAGTTTCCAAAACTAAAAGCGATTGGTTAAGTGGAATTACACCTTAATTTGATTTGGAAAGTAAAGTTTGAATTAAACTGTTTGTAGTATGTTTAATTGTAAATATTTTCACTGGCCCTTGCTTAATAATCGGATGCCCGAACAGCTGACTGTCGCACCAAAAGATACTTCCGATCCAAATTTATCTTATCTTTTAGTAAATAGTTGTAACTTAAATAACGTTGCAGCTGTTAGCTAAAAGATAGAAGTAACACGCCCTTAAATCTAATATATACCCTTTATAACTTCGATCTACTACCGATTTTCCAAAGCTTAATTGGTTGAAGTTAGCTCAACTTTTTCCCACGATAAGAAAATAGGGAACTTTTATAAATTTTAAATTCTCCTTCCCCTTTAATAAATGTACCATAAGTTTAAACTATTCTTAAAGGGATGACTAAAAATAAAATAGGATGATATGATAGTGAGGTAAAGGTTGACTAATTACAACGTAATTTGATTTATAAGTGTGAAGATAGCGATTTTCAATATTTTTAGTGTCGTAAGATGTTAGGAAATAAAAACAAAGGAAGCATGGAAGATCAACAATCTAAAATTAAGTTAACGGTATACACGTTGAAACTTGATGAGAAAGGTGCACCAAGAGAAGAAGATAAAGTAAGTTTGAAGTTCATTTTTAGTAACTAAAGTTACTTCTTGTAGTTGATTCGGTTGCCACCGATAGCAAACCATAGTGAAGGGAAGGGGTACGGGTTTAGATTAATAGTGGATTTTTGTACTGAAGCAGCTTATGAAGCTAGTCTAAACACTAACTACCCTTTAGACGAGTAATATTTTACCTTTAGAAATTTAACTAACCTAAAAACTTGTAGTTCTAAATTTGAAAGAACTAAATTCCATTCTAAAAAGTAACTGTTTTTAAAAGTGATAGTCTAACTGTGAACGTAATAGGTTTTCAGAAAAGTATGGCCGGGATAGTTATTTTGATTTACATGTTACAAAATCAGGTATATTTGAGTACTACGTTGAATATACCAAAGAAGATAAGCGAGTTAAAGCCAATAAGGGATACTTTATAATCGACCCGTCACTTGAAGTTAAAGGAAACCCTTTACCGTTGGATGGTATAAATTTGCTTTCCATAGTACCAAAGTGGTTAGGACCTGTTTCAGAATGGGAACCTCATTTCAAAGCAGCTTCTCAGCTCAACTACAACCTAATCCACTTCGTACCCTTACAGCAACGAGGCCAATCCAACTCTCCCTATTCCATTAAAAACCAACTGGCGTTGTCGGACGACCTGTTCCCCACAACCACTTCTGAGTCCAAAAAATTGGAGGTGTTGAAGCAAACATTACAAAACTTACGTTCCAAGGACGGACTGCTGAGTTTGATTGACATGGTGTGGAACCACACCTCCTTTGACTCAGAGTGGTTGTGGGACCATCCCGAAGCTGGTTACAACGTGGAAAATTCACCACATCTTCGTCCTGCCTACGAATTAGATACCGCCTTACTGGAGCTTTCCACCCAGCTCCAGTCGAAGTATAATTTGAATGGAAATTTGCATAACGAGCAGGACCTTTACGACATCGTAAATGTAATACGTAACCACGTACTACCTGGGTTGAAACTATACGAGTACTACGCTATCGATGTGAAGCAATCGGTGCAGACCCTACGTCAGAAGGTTCAAGATAACCAAGTGGACGAAAACCAGGAACCCTGTATTGATTATAACGAAATTCGTAACTTTAGCAACTATGACCTATCGTTACGTCTGGCTGAACGCACTCTGATCGAAGCACATGGTGTACGATTCGGCAAGCAGTTGGATATCAACAAAATTGTACCTATTTTGAGGGTACGTCTTGGAAACCGATCAGTAAAAGAGAACTTGGATGAAGCCGCCAACGTGTACCATGATTTATTAAATATGGTCAATTTACCCTTCTACAACCAATATGACGACGATACCAAGGCGATCATTGAAAACGTGACCAACCATCTGCGTTTTCAGCGATTAGCTGACAACGGACCCAAGTACTCTACTATATCGGCAGAGGTCCCTCTACTCCAGACCTACTTCACCCGGTTACCCAAGAACGCACGCACCTCCAAACACCACCCCGATTCATTAGCCTTAGCTAATAACGGTTGGGTGTGGGCTTCCGACCCCAAGGTAGATTTCGCCAGTTCAAAATCATCGGCTTACCTCCGCCGTGATGTGATCATTTGGGGAGACTGTACCAAATTACGTTACGGTAGTAAACCGGAAGACAATCCGTTCTTATGGCAGCACATGAAAAAATATACCGAGCAGATGGCGCTACTATTTGATGGTTTCCGTATTGACAATTGCCACTCCACTCCGGTCCATCTGGCCGAGTATTTATTGGACGCAGCACGTCAGATCAACCCTAATTTGTACGTTGTAGCGGAGTTGTTCACTGGTTCCGAAGAAAAGGATAAACAGTTCGTATGTAGGTTAGGTATCAACTCATTGATAAGGGAGGCTATGCAAGCCGGTGACCCCCACGAGCTGAGTAGGTTGGTACACAGATATGGCGGTTTGCCAGTTGGTTCGCTGGACGACAATTGGAAGGCGGGTAAGGGTACCTTCCAATCTGAAGGTAGGAATGATCCGTGCCACCTCATACCAGTTGCAGGTTCGGTGACTCATTCGTTGTTTATGGACTGTACCCACGATAACGAAACCCCCACTCAGAAGCGTACTACCATCGACGCACTTCCCAACGCTGCCCTGGTATCTATGACCTACTGTGCGGTAGGTTCAGTAAAAGGATACGACGAAGCTTACCCCAAGTTACTCGAGTTGGTGGGTGAGTCTAGAAAATACAAGGTACTGGATGACGCCACTAAAGTAGGGCTCGGTGTAGCCAAGTCGCAGTTGCTACAGCTGCACTATCAACTCTGCTTGGATGGTTACAAAGAAGTTCATGTACACCATGAGAACCAGTTTGTAATGGTACATAGACAGCACCCTCTCTCCCACCAAGGGTATCTCCTCATCGCTCACACCGCCTACAACGGTTCCAACGAACATTCTTACTTGGATCCCGTCAAATTACGAGGTACTGAGGTGGAATTCCTGAGCAGCTACAAGCTCAAGTTGAACCAACATGTAGACACCAACTCCGGTCACAATACCGAGTATCTACAAGGTCTGGATACTACTTTAGAGACTTTGGAAGCACCTCAGTTCGTACCAGGTAGTGATCATATCGGAGATTACTTGGAAGTGAAATTACCTTCTACCTTCACCCGCGGTTCAATCCTACTTCTCAAGACTAAGTTGCACGGTGTAGACCATAGTTTAACATCCCAGGTAGGCGTCGGTTCTGATGTAGCTGTAAAGGATTTAACCTTCGATGATATGAACGTACTCCTCTACCGATCGGACGCCGAGGAGAAGGACGTGATTGGCCATAAACATGGTGCCTACCACGTACCCAACGTAGATAGATTAGCCTACTGCGGTCTGCAAGGTTTCATTTCGGTACTCAAGCCGATTATGGAGCACAACGATCTGGGCCATCCCATGTGCAACCACCTGCGTCAAGGTAGATGGGCTTTGGAGTACACTATCAACCGTCTTAAGCTATACCTACCCACCCACCCCAACTTAATTAAAGTAATCGAGTGGTTGCAATCCCAGTCAACGCTTTTAGCTAAGTTGCCCTCGTTCTTGTTCCCCAAATACTTCGCCGTACTACTTTTCAGCATTTACAAGTCGGCAACTACTCTGATAGGCCTAAGAGCCCAGCCCTTCGTAGATGTAAACAACGAGTTTACCTTGAACTTGGCGTTGTGCGCTGTACAACTTAACGGTGCCGTGAAATCTACCGGATTACACCCATCTGATTCAACTATTTCGTTGGCAGCCGGTTTACCGCACTTTGCCACCCATCACATGCGCTGTTGGGGTAGGGACACCTTCATCGCGTTACGTGGTCTCTTCTTATGCACTGGTAACTACGAGGCAGCTAAAAGTCTCATTATCGCATTCGCAGGTACCCTGAAGCACGGACTCATCCCCAACCTGTTGGATGCTCAGCGTAGGCCTAGGTACAATGCTAGGGATGCCACCTGGTGGTTCCTGCAATCGGTACAGGACTACGTTACTATAGTTCCCGAAGGTATCCATATCTTGGACATGGACGTACCTAGAAGGTTCGCCGATGGTGATACCTTCGTCGAAAATGACGACCCTACCGCTTTCACCACAACCACTAAACTTTCAGAAATTGTGCAGGAGATCTTACAACGCCACGCTCAAGGTATCAAGTTTAGAGAATGGAACGCTGGACCCAACTTGGACAACCACATGTCTAACCAAGGTTTCGAGGTGGACATCAAACTGGATACCAGTACCGGTTTCTTGCACGGAGGTAATTTGCATAATTGCGGTACCTGGATGGACAAGATGGGAGAGTCGCATAAAGCTGGTACTATGGGTAAACCGGCTACCCCACGTGACGGTGCACCAATTGAGATCACCGGACTTTTAAAGTCTACTCTACGTTGGCTTACCCACCTCCATCATCAGAACCAATTCAAACACGACGGAGTCCAACTTAGCAATGGTCAAACTTTACTCTACGCAGACTGGGACCGACTTATCCAACACAGCTTTGAGAACCACTACTATGTACCAACTTTAGACGAACATTTCGACGGTATTAACAACATCGACGTAAACCTAGTTCATCGTAGAGGTATCTACAAGGATGTGGTAGGTTCGCAAACCCCGTACACCGACTATCAGTTACGTCCCAACTTCCCCATTGCTATGGTAGTTGCACCCGAGCTGTTCAACCACCAGCACGCTCAGAAAGCTTTGGATAACGCTGAGAAGTACCTACTCGCCCCACTAGGCATGAAGACTTTGGATCCTAAAGACGCCAACTACCGTGGTAATTATGACAATTCCAACGACTCCCACGACCCTTATGTTGCTAAAGGCTTCAACTACCACCAGGGTCCAGAATGGGGATGGCCACTCGGTTACTTCCTTCGTGCCAAGTATCACTTCTTCAAGACTGGGGATTCCAAACATGATCACCACCTCCTTCATATCACCCATACCAAACTTGCAAAATCTAAACAAATTTTGCAGTCTTCACCTTACGCCGGTATCCCCGAACTTACTAACGAGAACGGAGCTTTCTGTATAGATTCGTGTGCTACTCAAGCTTGGTCCAACTCTTGTATAATTGATCTTATCTATGACCTACAGAAATTTACTAGGCCTCTTATACGGGAGGAGGTAACTAAGGAGGATGTCAAAGTGGAAGTGAAGGAAAATGGAAAAAGTAAAGGTAAAGTCTGTAATCAGATCGAATCTATTGCTGCGTTCAACAAGGCTGCTAGCGTCGAGGTAGAAAAAGAAAAGGAGAAGGAGAAAAAAGTCACTCCCACCAACACCACTAACGGTGGTAAGGGTAAAAGTAAGAATGGTAGAGCCAAGAGAGCTTAACTTTATTTTTTTTGTAATGAGGATTTTTATTAAAATTATTGGGCTTTGGCATTAATAAGATATAATGGCTAACTTTTTAAAGTTGAATGTATTTTAACTCTTATAATCCTACATTTCCGTTTTTTTAAACTTGTTCTCTGCTAAAAGTTTTAGATATGTGTTTTTTTTACAAGTTCCTTTATTTTTAAAATGTATTGCATGTCTGATAACTGATCATTTATTTATTTACAAGCTTTTAAAGTTTGTATGATACCCAGCTCAAATAAAACATTTTAAATTTGGATTTATGGAGTTTCACTTTAGTACTAATAGGCAGAGTTAACGCTATTTATTTGTAATAATTATTAAACTTTAAATAGAAAAGGTAAGGTAAATTAAGCTTTATTATCCAATTCAATTTTAAATAATATAAATTATAAATTAACTTATACATTTTAAAAATATTTTTTTAAAATATGCAATACAATCCAGTTGCTACTTTAATAAAAAATATTTCAATTTATTATATAATAAAATTGAAAAATTTTCTATTAAACTACTTTTTTTACTATATATATTAATAATTTTATAATATTAGTATTTAAAACTATATTTATAATAATATAAATAGTTAACTTTATAACATTATTATAATTAATTATTTAATATTTGTTAAAAGTTAAAAAGAAGTATTAGTTTTAATTATAAAAAAATAGTTACTATTTCTATTATAGTTTAAAACATTATATATAAAATATAAAAATATTTAAAATTTAAAAGATTTTATTAAGCAAAAAAGGTAATTGTTAATTAATAGTTGCATTTAATTATATATAATAATTTTTTTAAAAGTTTTTGAAAATGAAGTGGTATAAAACTAAAAACTAAATTAAAAAAGCTGTTTTAAGAAAATAAATTAAATAAAGTACTATTGCTTATAATTAATTTTAACTTTATAATAACTAATATAGTTTTAAACTATAATTATTAAAATTATTACATTAAGTATATAAAATTATTACATTAAGTATAAAATTAATTAAGCAGATATAAGTTATTAATATAGTTTAAATAAAGCTAGTATACTATAAAAAATTAAATCTAAATTAAAATACTAATAAAATATAGTTTATTTAGTTTTTAAAAATATTATTAATATTTTATCTATTAACTTAATATATTAATTTACTTATATATATTTAATAGATAAGCTAACTAAAAAGAGGAGTTTGTAACTAACTTATTAAAATTTAATTTAAAAAATTATTAAGCTTTATATATATATATATTAAATATATAAATATAATATAAAGTAAAATAAAATATAGTATTAATATATATATATAATTATAAAATTTTTACTAATAATAAAAGTAAGTATTATATTAGTAGTTTTTAAAATTTATTATAAAATAAACACTATTATAATTATTAAAAATTAAATAAAATAGCTTTAAAAAATCTATAATAACTATATTTTTAAAGAAAAAACTAATACTATTAAGTATATATTAAATATATTATTATAAAATAGACTTTTATATAGTTGTTAATATTATAAAAACTTTTATATATTTAATTTTATTATTTTAAATTAATTAAAATTATAAAGTTTATAACTTATACTATAAATACTTAATTATATAGCTAAATATAATTTATATTTATATAAAAAATATTAGTCTACTTTAATATATAACTATATATATATAATATAGTTATATACTTTTATATACTTTATATATTATTAAAACTATATTAAAAGAAAAAATAAAATAATAAACTAATTTTATATATAATATAGAATTAAATTTAGTTTAAATATTAATATTATAAAAAAAACTAGTTTTAAAAATTTACATTAAAATTATATTTAAAATAAGCAGCTATAAAAATTATAGTTTAATTTTTTCTACAATATAAAAAAAAGAATATTAGTAATTTATATAATTATTTTATTTTATAATAATATTAGTAAATTTAAGCTAAAAGTTTATAAATAGCTATAAACTTTAATAAATTTATAAAAGTAAAAAAGTAAAATAATAACTTATTTACTTTTAAAAATAATATTTTATAGTACTATAAATTAGCTATTATATTATTAATATTTTTAAATAGTTATTAACTATTAATTAATTATTTAATATACTTTATATAAATTTAAAAATATTTAAAAAAAACTAAATTAATATAAATGGTAAATATTACTTAAAATAAATTTATTATTTACTTAATTATAATTATTATTAGTATTGATATCTAATATATATATATATAATAATAAAAGTAATAAAATAAAAAATATAAATTAATTTATTATAAAAACTAGTATAAAAGATAAATAATTTATAGCTTATAAAAAATATATAAATATATAAAAATAAAATAATTTAAATATTAAATAAATTAGCTAAATATTATACAACATTAAAATTTTAATCTAATTTTCTTATTAACTTTTAATATTTTTATAATTAGTATAGAAAAAGTAAATTAAAATCTTTTTATAATATTTAATTAGTAAAAATATATAGCAAACTCTTTTAGTATTTAAATATAAAGATATAAAAATTAAAATAATATATTTTTTGATTTCAAGTATTTAAAAAAAATATAGCTATACTATTACTTTTTAAAAATTTTAATAAATAAATTTAATTAATAAAAAATATATTAATATTATAAATAAGATTATAATTAAGTAAAAAAAAAAACTTTTACTTTTTAATAACTTTAAGTAAATTATAAATAATAAATAATAAATAACTTACTAATTAACTTTTTTATATTTAATATTATCTACTTATATTTATATTATTTTTAATATACAATTTATTTAGCTTTATTATCTTACTAATTATTTATTTTAAGTTAAAAGGCTAAAATTTAAGTATGAAATACTTATTATAAATATGAAACTAACTTTTTAACATAGTTTTTTCAAAAGGTTAAAACTAATAGATTATAAATTTTTTTATAATTTATTACATTCTAGTTTAAGCTATATTTAGAATAAATATTATTTATAAGAAATTTAAAATAACTAATATAAGTGCTATTAGTTAAAGCTTTATTTTTTATTATTTAAACTAAAAAGTAGTAGATTTTAAACAATATTTGAAAAAAAGTAAAAATAAACTAGATATATTAGAAAATAACAGTTTCTTATTAAAATATTAGATAAGTGAACTTCCTAAAAAGAAAATATGGATATATATATTATAGTTAAAATACTTGATCTAAGCTTTTCAAATTTTACCAGAAAATGTCTGAATGAGTTTTCATTGCAATAATACAAAATATTTGCGAGGTAAACGCTACCTTTAGTTAAACTCTACTTCAACTTTACTACTAGTTTAATTCATTATAATTGAGAGGTGTAAACAGAAATGAATTTTTTTTTTGTTATTAATAATATTGTGTTCTAGGAGGTAAATTTAATAAGTATAAATCCAATTTATCAATAATTAACATTAAAAAATAAATATTATTCTAAATCACTTTTTTTATATACATTTTTTTAAAAAAATTCTTAATAGGTCAACGATTCAAGTATATAATTAATTATGAACTATTTTTTATATTAAATAAAAGAACAGATTCTGTGATTTAATTCTATTTTTAAAAGATAAATCGAATTGAAATATAAGAGAATAAATAGAGAAAAAGTAGCAGAGCAACCGTACAATAGATCGAGTCTAAATATCCTTAACTAGATAACTACACAATTACCTATAAATCCATGCCATTCAACCAGGATAAAATTTTAAAAGTTGTGAAAATTATATCCGATTGAACATTAAATCGCAGATTTAAAACACTAAATTTTGTTTAGTTTTTTAGAAGTTTCAAGGGGTATTACTGTATTAGGGTATAGTTTCACCTTAATAAAAATCTTAATACGGTTTACTAGTACGATTTTTTATATTTTCTTTTTGAAAGCTCATATTTATATATATATATTTTAAAGAATTTATTTGTCTAATTGCTCTAAAATTTAGAATATTGAAGACAAAAAAACATTAAATTTATAAATTTATTGTATATGATAATGAATGATTTGTTATTAATATGAAACAGATGGTGCTAATCTAGCATCCACGACCACAGGTCCATTTATGGCTCCAGCAACCACCGAAGTCACCAGTCTTGGTACAAGACAAAGTGTTGAAACCTTCAGGTTTACAGTCGTAGCCACGGGTAGATAAACCATTTAAGAATTGATCACGGTGATGGATTCCGGACATGTTGCAAACACCATCACCACAAGAGTAGTAACAACGACCACCTCTATCGCTACTAGCGGAGCAGGCAGTGTCACAGGCCAAGGTACCGGTTACGAAGGCGAAAACTAAAGCGATGTTTTTGATTGAGAACATTTGGTAATAAGTCAATACAATATATATTTTTATTGTTTATATCGGATTACTTGACTTTCCTCTTCCTTTATATATCTTACTGAACGTCCAACGCTGTCACTTTTTTACAATGCTTTACAAGGTGATATGTACTTACCGAAAGTTCCAGTTGCCGCATCATCCTTATTCGAGAAGAGTTTTCATTTAAATTTTACATATTATTATGTTAGCGATATTTTACTTAAAAGTGTTATTAGGTAGAGGCTGTGATTTTAGCGTTGTCTCAAAAGTACTTAACTTTTCGTCTTTTTATAACAAATCGAGTATAGGCTTGTAACAACCAACTGATTTGTTTTAAATTGATAAAATTATTACGACTAGTAAAATACAGTGGTAACGCTACTAGTTTCTATTGGTACTTTAATAATTTTAAGACGATGTACCACGTATACAGCTTTATTTTTAACAATCTATACTCCATATAGCCAGCTTACTACAGTTTTAAATTGAATTTTAATGCTCCGAGTTATTCTTTTTAGATAAACAGTTTACCAAAACTATGCAATAAAAGTTTTCTGAAAAATGCGCGATTGCTTACGAAACAGTAACACAAATTCCATAGTATATATATGGAATAAAAATGCTATTGTTTTATGACAATTTGGTAATACTTGATATATCATACATAAATGATTTAAAATAGTTTAATACATTTAATCCACACAAATTACAATATTCCACTCTACCAATATTCTAATAATATAACATATTATCTTATTTATAAAGTCCGATCCTAGGTAAGAGATTTTATTAAAAGATTCGTTGGCTTGTCCTATAAATATATAACTAAAATAATAATAGCAAATAAATACTAATTTTTATAAAGGAAAAAAGGCCGAAACATAATCAAAAATTTAGAATAAACATTTTTTAAAAATCCAAAACAAAAATTTTAAAAATTAAGGTTCATCCCTATGAATAGTTATTAGTCTGTCTTCCCTTCCACTCTCAACCAAGTGTGTAATAAATAAAATTTTACTTTTTGATTAAAAAAAATAATAAAAACTTATAAGCATAGGATCTACAACTACTAAAAAATTAAAGTTTATTAAAGGTAAACCATCATAAGCTCAAATTATTAATATGAAAAAATTAAAAGTTTAAGATAGCCTATTAAAAAATTTAATCTTTTATACTTAATAATAAAATATAGTAAAAGTTAATAATTTTAAAAACTAGTTTTATACTTGTAAAATTTAAAATAAAAAGATGTTATATTGTTGTCTTTATTTTCAAGGCTCATTTTACAGCTTAATATATTATCTTTTTTGCTTTTTATACTATTTTCTAGATATTTTCTACTTGATATTAATTTTATTTTACTAAATATGAATTTTTTTATATAATCTATAATAGTTAACCTAATTTATTTTATTTTAATTTATTGCTTATTTACTATTATTATTTTAATAACTGTTGCTAAAAAATAATATTATATTTTAAAAGATAATAATTAGTAGATAATAATATATTTTTGATAAATTTTAGTCTAAACAATTTTTATCTATAATTAATCTAATTTCACAATATATATATACTATTTAGCTTTTTAAAAAAATTATATAGTTTATTTATTATATGCTTAGTTAAAAAGTAAAAAAAAATATACTTAATAACTAACTACAAAGTTAGCAACTTTTTAATAAAATCAAAAAGATACTAAAAATACTATAGATAGTATTACTAAAAAAATATAGCTTATTTTTTATACTATAAATTTTTTTAAATAAACTTAAATAAACTAATTATTAATTTAAAAACTATAATAGTATTTTATATTATAATATTAACTAAATTAAAACTACTTTTTTAATAATTTAAGTATATATTTTTTAAAAATATTAAAAGTTTATTATTATTATATATATATGTTTTACAGCTACTTAAATATTTATATAAAGTAGTAAAAATTATATTTATAGTATTTATATATTATAATAGTAAATATAAATATAAATTTGCTATAAGTTTTTATTTTATTAACTAATTTTACTAATAATTTAGTTATATTTTCTAATTTTTAATAACATTAATACTTTAAATATTTAACTAGTATATTTTTAAAAATTGTAGCTAATATTACTATTAATAAAAAATAATTTAAAATTAAAATTAATTTTTATAAATACCTTTATACTATTTATATTATTATTTATTACTATAATATAAAAGTTATTTAAAAATGTAATTATATTTAATAATATAAATATATTAATAAATATACCTATTAAAGTAGGTAAGTATTTTATTATTAAAAAAATAATTAAAAATAAAGCCTAACTAATAAAAAATTATTTTAAACTTTAATAATATTTTACTATTTTTATTATTAATATCTATTATTATATAAATATAGCATTATTATTTTATTTATTATATACTTTTTTATATTAAATTAGTACTTATTTATTATATTTCTTTTTATAATATTAATTCTATTTATTTTTTTAAATTTTATTAATATATTAAATTCTTAAAATGTCTAATAGCTTTTTAAAAATATATTTTTAGATTTATTTTAATAAAATTTAAAATTATTAATCACTAGTTTATAATATTATATTAAGCTATTTTTTATTTATATTATTTTTTTTAAAAGGTTTTTTTTACTATTATTTTTAAAAATAATAAAAAAATTAATTTAATAATTTAATAGATTTATATATTTTTTATAGTTTTATTATTTTATATATAAGCTTTATTATATTTTATAGTTTAAAAACTAATAGTTTATATTTTTAATATTAAATTATTTAATTAAAACTTCAAAAATATTATAATAATTAATTTTAATTTAATAAATATTAAGATTAAATTTAAACTTATTTAAAATAAAAAGAAAAATATTAATTTTATATTTATATAATTAAAACTAATATTTATTCATTTATTAATAAATAAAATATAATTAACTTAAAACTTGAAAATACTATATATTTTAAAAAGTAAATTTTAGTAAAAAAATTAAAATTAAAAGTATAAAATAAAACGTAATAAATTATTTTAAAGATTAAAAAATATATACTAATTTTAATATATTAAATTTTATTTTATATTAATAAAAAATAAAATAAAACTTTTTTACTTAGCTAAATAAAATTATATTTTAAAGTAAATATATCTATTATAAATATATTAAAAATTATAATATTACTATAATAAAAATATATACTATTAATATTTATTAAAATGTAATATTTTACTAATATTAAAGAAGTTTAGTTTTTAAAATAATTATATTAATAAACTTAAAAATAATTAAATAATACTTTGAAAAATATAAAAGTAAAGCAAATATTTAATATACTATTTTAAATATATAAAGGTAATAAATACCTTAAATAAATTAAAATTTAGCAAAAATTAGTATAAAATTAATATAAAATCAATATAAAAATTAAATTTATTATTTAAAAAAAATTAGAATTCTAATTATATCAAATATATACTAAGAATATATTTCATATAAAAAAATATCCAAATATAAAATATATGACAATAGTGGATATAAAGTTATATAAATATATAGATACTACTATAATTTTTAAATTAAATTAATATAAGTAAGTTTTTTATATAATTTTTAAAGTTTTATCTTATAGAAAAAACTAATAATTTTATATTTATTAAAATAAGATAGAGTTTTAATTTTAAATAAATTATTTAATTAGATTTAAGACTTAAATAAATCATTTGTTAAGAAATAA
>JAWQFY010000350.1:0-35605 GCA_037055185.1 Capillidium rhysosporum | reverse complement strand
ATAAATTTTTTAAAATTTAAATTATTTACTTTTAAAAATAGCTAATAATATATTTAAATATACTTATATTTTTATAATAAGTTTTATTTTAATAATAAATTTATTAAAAAATAAAAATTTAAAAAAAAATTAATAAAAATAATAATTAGATATATTAAGCAATTAATTATAATAAATATTAATATAAAAATATTTTTAATATTTTATAAACTTTTTATAATTTATTTATAATATTATATATTATTTATAGTTATAAAAAAAGTAATACCTTTTTTAAATTTATAATTTATAATTTTAATAATAGATAAATATTTATTAAGCTATATATTTTGAAAAATTAGCTTATATTATAAATAAAATATAATTTTAAAGTAGTATAATTACTAAAATATAATTAAAATATTAATATTTTTTACTAAATAAAGTAAAATTTAATTTAATTAGATAATAATATATATAATAATATAAAATAATTAAATAAAATTTATATATTTAGTTTTTTTTAAAAGTAGTAAATTTTAAAAAAGCTTACTTTATTAATATATATATAATAATAATTTAGTTTAGCTAATTTATAAAATTTTATTTTTTAGTTTAAAAAATAATTTATAAGATTTTATAATTTTTTTTCTAATTATAAAATTTTCTTTATTTTAGATAAAGCTTTTTTTACTATTTTAAAATAAGTTTAAAGTATAAATAAAACTAATAATTAATATAAAGTAAAAATTAAATAAAAATAATATATAAAAATAAGTAATTATATTAATTTATTTTCAATTTATATATTATTTATTTTTTAAATTTAATTAAACTACTTTTAAAATTTATTAATTAGCTATATATATAAATAATATATAAAAATAAAACTATTAAATAAAATATACCTAAAAATAAATATAAAAAATTAGCTTTTTTATTATATAATTATTAAATGAATAAAATAAAACAGCTTATATTATATTTATATAATAAATATAATAGTAGAAAATTAAGCTAGTAATTATAAAAATTATTATAATTAAATATATATTAAAGAATCTTACTTTTTAAACTATATTTAAAAAATAAGCAGGTATAAATATACAAATGTTTTTAATTAATATACTAAAAATATTTAAATAAATAAATTATATAATTTAAAAATAAAGCTTTTAAGCTAAAAAAGTATACTAACTATTTAAATAGTAATATTTAAATTTATGCAATAAAGTTATATAAATAAATATAAGTTTAATAATTATAATATTTTTATAATATAACAATAAAAATAAAATTTTAACTATATAGTATATTATAATTTATAGATTTTATTTGTTAAAAATATATTTCAATATATCTAAATTCTAAAAAAGCATACTTATTATATAAAGGTAAATTTACTTACAAAGGTATTATTTATATTTAAAATTTAAAAATTTTAAATAATGTTTGGTAGATTATACTAAACATTATTAGCTTCTAAAAACTTATAAAAAATAGCTTTTATATGATAAACTTTTGAAAATATAAATTTGGTACAATATAACTAACTAATAAAAATTTTTATAGCTGTTTTAATTATTTTAACTACTAAGTTTTAAACAAGTACTTTACATTTTTGAAAATTAACATCGTTAATACCAAAATTTTAAAATTAAACAATAAAATGCTTGCTTAAACTAATTATTTGAATAAAATTTTAGCAAAAGAAATATATACGGCTGATTAATAATTATAAGCTACTTTTGTGGGTAAATTTTATTTTAATAAAAGCTTAGCTTGATTTTTTTAATTTAGAATTTTTAACGCATTTAATTTTCACTTCATCAATACATAATACCAACATCAACAGATTTAAATAAGCGACCGATGTCAAACGTATATAAACGAAATATAGAAGCTGAAGCTGAAGCAGATGAAGTAATTCAATTTTTTAAAATAGTTTAATAACATATTAGAGCATAGAAGCTTGGATAGCTAAAGAGGAAGCGATGGAGTTGGAAGAAAAAAGTAAAAAAAGATCTAAATCTTTAAATGAACAAGATGAAGTAGAAGAAGAGATTGGATACAAACCTTACATACCTATAAAACAACGACAGCTAGCTAAGTTGGAAAAATTACGTCAATCAGTATATGAAACGAGAGAGCCTGAAATTGAAGTTAAACTTGACGACATCAATCCTGGTATAGATATTGAACAGTACTGTGTACCTATAGACCAAAAGTTTGTTATTAAAACTAAAACTTCGTTGTTGGATCAAGCTGAGAACATAATCAAACTTAAATTACAGCAAGGTAAAATATAGTTTTTTGATAAAATTTTTTAAAGTTATTATTGTATTTCTTAGATGGAGAGATGACTGAACTTGAAAAGAAGCAACAAGAAGATAGAATTATTTTGGAAGCTTTAGCTAAAAAAGATAAGAACTTGGCTTCTGCTCAAGAACTTGCTCAAGGGATAGTGTATACCGAATCTATGACTACAAAGTAATTTTGTTTCTGTTTTTTTAATTTAATTTTTTATAAGTTGGAAACCTTTGAAGAAATATAGTGATATGTCCGAAGAGACACATGAAAATAACCGTAAAAGATGGTTTATAATGGCAGAAGGGAAAGATATCCCACCACCTATACATAGTTTCAAAGTATAATTTCTTTTTATACGAGTTTATATTAACTGCTTTTTTAATAGGAGATGCGATTCCCTAAGCCAATTTTAAAATTTCTCAAAACTAAAAATATTCGTAAACCTACACCAATTCAAACTCAAGGCCTTCCAGTTGCGTAAGTTTAACGAATAAATCCGGGTTCTAAATATATTGGTAATTTAGGTTAAGTGGTAGGGATATGATAGGAATTGCGTTTACTGGGTCGGGTAAAACCTTAACATTTTCATTACCGTTGTTAGCCTTAGCACTTGAAGCAGAAATTCAATTACCTTTAGTACAAAATGAAGGACCTATAGGTTTAATCATATGTCCATCAGTAAAAATAATTAATGTATTATAATACTAATTTATTGTAGCGTGAATTAGCAAGACAAACTTATGAAGGATTAGTAGCCTTATCCGAGGCATTATACCAAGGTGGATATCCAAAACTCCGATCATTGTTATGTATAGGTGGGATATCAATGGCAGACCAAAGCCATACTTTAAAATCTGGGTTCCACATGGTAGTAGCTACACCGGGTAGATTACAAGACATGTTAAACAAAAAAAAGTTTAATTTGGATAACTGTAAGCTTTTATGTTTGGATGAGGCGGATCGTATGATCGATATGGGATTTGAAGATGATGTAAGAAATATCATGGCTTATTTCAAGAAGCAGAGACAAACTTTGCTATTTTCAGCTACCATGCCTACCAAAATTAAAGATTTCGCACAGAGTTCATTAGTTAATCCAGTACTTGTCAACGTAGGTAGAGCTGGTGCTGCTAATCTGGATGTTAACCAACAAGTTGAGTACGTGAAACAGGAAGCTAAGATAGTACAGCTGCTCGATACCTTACAAAAAACACCACCACCAGTAATACTTATATTTTTTTAACTTACTTATAAACAATTTTTGATTTAGGTACTTATATTCGCTGAAAATAAAAATGATGTAGACGATATCTACGAGTATTTGTTGTTAAAGGAGGTGGAGGTAGTAGCTATACACGGTTCCAAAACTCAGGAGGAACGTGAGTACGCCATCTCATCATTTAAACTAGGTAAAAAGGATGTTTTAGTGGCTACCGATATCGCTTCCAAAGGTCTAGATTTCGATCAGATTCAGCACGTTATCAATTACGATATGCCCAAGGAGATTGAAGATTACGGTAAACTCTTTAATGTGTGAGATTGAATCTAATTTTTTGTAGTGCATAGAATCGGTAGAACTGGTAGATCAGGTAAAACTGGTGTAGCCACCACTTATGTCAACACTTCCTCCAACGAACCGATTCTGTTGGATCTCAAACATCTACTACGTGAAGCGAAACAACAGGTACCACCCTTCCTGCTCTCTATTGATGATCCGAATGAAGGGCTTCAAAGTAAGTTTAAACTTTATTTGCATGGTAGCTAATCTATTTTTTATTTTTTTAGTTGGTGGATGTACTTATTGTGGCGGGCTTGGCCATCGTATTGCGGAATGTCCTAAATTAGATACTCAAAATAGGACTCAGACTGCTTCGAATTTCGCTGGGGCTAAAGGTTTAAGAGGAAACGACTAAACCTAACTTTTACATTCCAAGTAAAGTTTTGGATTTTTTTGAAGATTGTAACCAATTAGGTTTCACTAAACACTTAGTATAAATCATACAATATTTGATTGGTTTAGTTATATTAATATAAAATTAAATTTATTATGGAATTTAGTAGTTAAATTTAAGGTTACTAGAATTATTTATAAAAATACAATCTTTGTATGTTGTTATTAAATGAATTAATATTTTAAAAAGGTAAATTGTAACAGTTTTGCTTTGTAATGTTACTAATTTTAGAAGCTTTTAATAACTAACTTATGCAGTTAGTGTGGCAGCTATACTATTTTTTTGAGAAAAGCCAATTAATAAAAATATCTAAAAGTAAATCAGTATTATTTAACTGCTATAACAGGAATGAAAAATTATTTATTTATTTTTTAATTTTAAACTAGATTAGTAAGTAAAATATCTTTATTTTTATAGGTTTATATAAAAAAAATTAATATATTAAGATTTACTTCTATATGTTTAACTTTATAGTATCTATAAAATATTATATAATAGTAATAAAATATAAATATAATGAAAATATATATAATAAGCTTAATATATAAATCTAGTTTTTAAATAGAAGGTTTTAATTAATAACTAAATATAGATTTTATAACTTAACTATTCATTAAGTATTTATAATAATAATTTACTTTTAAACTATATACTTTAAAAATGTATACTAAATTTTTATATTATTTAATTATATATTACTAATTTATACTTAGTTTTTGTATTATTAAATTATAAAAATTAACTATATATATTTTAATTAGTTATTTATATTATTGATTTATAATTTATAATATTAAAATAGATTTTAGTTAACTAGTTAATTATATTAAACTTATATTTATTTATTTAATATTATTTAAAAAGCTAATATATTTTTAAATTGATTATTTTTTAATTTATTTTAATAATACTTATAATATTAAGACTTTATATTAATATTTTACTTAGTTTATAAATTATTTAATTACATTTATATTAAAAAAATTATAGCTATATTATATAAAATAAAAGTATAACTTTATAATATTATTTTAATTTATTTAGCAATATTATGTATATAGTAATAGTAATTTTAAATAGTTAAAAATATATTTAAATTATATTAATTAAGCTAGAATTTTAGCTATTTTAAAACTTAAAATAATATTTTAAAATAAAATCTTAAAGTATAATTTTGCAATATATTTTAACTAATATTTTTTTAATAAATATATTAAAAATATATATATATCAAGTAGTATTTATTTTTATATTTACTTATTTTTTAAGCTATACTTAGAAAATAAAAGTTAAATATTTAACATTTAAAATATATAATAATTTTCAAATTTTTAATTTTTTAATTTTTTTTGCTTTTTTTAATATATTAATAATTTAATACATTTTTAATTAACTTTTAGTAAAATACTTTAAATTATTATTAATTTTTTAATATATAAAAAGTAAATAAATATAAAATTATAAATTAATATTAAATTTAATAATAAAGTATTAAATAATTATTAATATTATTTTATTTATAGAAAAAAGTTTAAAAATGCATTAATTTAAATTATTTTAATAAAAAATAAAGAAAATATAAAAGTTAATTAGTTTTATATATTTTTTATAATATTTTAAAAGATAATATATTTAAATTTTAAGTTTTAGTAGTTATAAAAAAGTTATATAATAAAAATCTAAAAGAAAAAAAATAGCAAATAAATAAATAAAACAAAATTTAAAATATATTATAAATATTATAATAAAAATAAAAACTGGAATAAAGCTTACTAAAATAAAATAAAAATATTAAATATTATACTAAGTAGTTTTAAAAAAAATATAATAAGTAAATAACTTTAAAAATATTTTTTTAAAAATAGCTAAGTAAGCAATATTTTATAGATTTATAAAAAAAGCAATAAGATATAAAAATATACTATTTTATTATATTTTAATATATACTAAATATAAAGTACTATATATATTTTATATAGTTTATATATTTAAAACTATACTTTAAATATTAAATTTAAAGCTACTTTACTAGTATAAACTATAATTAGTTATATAATTAAATTTAGAATTTTAGTATAAGCTTTATTTTTCTTATTTTTCTTATTATAAAAATAAAATAAAATAAAATTTTAAAGCTATTTAATTTTTTTTAACTTTACTAAACTTAATAAAAATGTATATATTTTTATTAAGTATAATAAAGTTTTAAAAAAACTTTTATATATTTAAATAGTTGTCAAATTTAGATCTACTTTATATAGTTATAAAAATTAAGTTAAGCTTTTAAAATTTTAAAATATATGTTATTACTATATAGCAATATATTATAAATCTATATATTTTAGCTTTTTTAATATATTTATATATTTGCTTATTTTTAAAATATAGCTTTAAAAGTAAAAAAGCATTAGTAAATATTAATTTTAAGTTTTTATTAAAATATTTACTATTTAATTTATTAATATTAAACTAGAAGCTAAAACTATCTTTTAAATTTAAAATTAAAATTTATTTAAATAAATTTATTAATTAAATTAAGTATTAAATAATTTAAAAATTTTAATAAAATATAAAGTAGTAAATCTAATTTTTAGCAGTTAATATATATATAAAGTAATTAATTTAACTATAATTATATAATTTTTATTATTAATAAAATTTAGTTAAAAGTAAAATAAGTTTAAGTTTAATAACATTTAAATTATTTAATTAATATACTTAAATAAATAATATACTAATATTTATATAACTAATAAAAAATTATAAATATATAAATAATTATATATAAATAGTTTATTATTTTTTAAAGTAGTGTTTAATTTTATTTTAAATCTAAATAATTTTTAGTAAAATTTAATATAAAAGCTAAAAGTTTTTGCTAAATATATAGCTAAAAAATAAAATAAATTTTTTAATTGATTTTTTCTTTCTATTGAAAATACTTTTTAAATACTAATTTGAAATCTGTGTAAATAATATTTAATAATTCAAATTTAATTCTAATGTAGCAAATTATTACAATTTCAAATTTTAATAATTTATATACTATAAAAATATTTTTAACTAAAGTATAATTTTTTTTAGAAACTTTAATAAATTTACATTTTCTATTTTATAATTTAATTTCTTTTAAAAACCAAATTTAATAAAATATTAGTTTTGGTTTTTTTTTGAAATCTTAGTTTTCCAGCTTTGATACTCTTTAACACATTTAACTTTAAATATTTTTATCTTAACTTATTTTTGAAATTATAGAATTGATCACTTTTATTTTTATTTATTTAATAAAGAATATCTTAAGTTGTGTAAAACTTAAGGGATGACTTAGTAACAAAAACAATATGTAAACAAAGTAGAGAACACTTTTAATATTAGTAGAGCAGAAACTAGATTTTCTCACCCAAAACAATTTAAATAAACTTTAAAGTAGGTTAGGCCTGTAAATAGTGGTTAAAAACTTAATCAGAGCAAGAAGGACCGTCGTTATCAGGGCAAGCAAAACCAGTAGATACAGCAGTTTGGGAGATACCTGCAACGATAAATATGGCGTGGACTACACCACCAATACCTTCACCAGCCAACATACCTGAAGCTAAACCTATGGTACCAATATCGGCATTAGCAGGTGAGTACTTCTTCCATAATTCAACAACGATAGCACCGATAAAGTTAGCAATAGCTAGATAAGGAGTGGGGGTGACGAAACCCATACCGAAGGCGTTCATATTGGGTATGTAGTGTCTGTACTCCTTGAGATAAGTTTTACGTAAAACTACTAGAATGAAGGTCAGGATGCCGAATACTAGAGCAGTAATAGCGGAGGATATGGGGATAGGGTTATCTTTCTTAATTAAAGCTTCTGCTACTGAAGCCCAAGCTACACCAGCCGGTACTTTGAACTGACACTTACCAATCAAATCTTTACTTAGGGCACAAGGGTAAGCTTTGGCAAACACCCAGAACATAACTACTGCGGCGAAAATACCAATAACTGAGCCAAAGAACTGAGCTTTGAATTGGGAACGGGGTGAAGCCTTCAACAGATGACCAGTTTTCAAGTCAGATACCATATCTACAGTTTGAGCTGCAGTAGACATAGATGCAATACCGGCTATCAAGTTAGTACGTAAAGCAATGAACACGTTGGGGTAATGGAAACCGGAGAACACGAACTGGGATACCTTACCGATCGAACCCATAGGGTTGATATCAATATCACCGGCGGATTGAGTACCTACGAAAGCCAATATGAACCCTAACGCCATCGAAAGGAAGCATAACCCGATGGGTACTTCAAAGACATAGTATAGCACAAGGATAGTAAATGTTGTAGTAGCCATTAACCCGGGGATCCAGTATAACTTGGAAATCTGTAAGTGGGCAGGAACGGGATCAATCTCATTATCGGTGTTGTATGTATGGGCTGTGAAGACATCGGGGAACTTGGTAGCTAAAAAATTGATTGTGCTGAAGTAAATTCCTTTGAATGCATTGAATATAGTTTGATAGTTCAAGAAAAGTTCGGTAAAAGTAGCTACAATGATGATAACTACACCAGGCCAAATGAACCAGTATTGAGTAGTAGGTTTACCATCCTTTGAGAAACCGTAGACTGCGGTGTTAGTAAGTATGTCGGTGTTATAGAAAAGAATAGGACCGACCAATCCAAAAGCAAAGAAGGTACCGGCCATAAATGAAATTGCGGTATTTAAACCTACCAACATACCAGCACCGATGTAAGCACCACTGGACTGTAATCTCCAACCCCATCTTACGTCAGCGTCATAAATACCTTTATGTCCAGCAGCACTACCGATCCAGTACAGAATATGATAGTCAAAAAGGAAGGGTACGAAGAAAGCTAATATCTTCCACAAAAACATTACTGCAAACCCACCGAAAATCCATTTACCTTGGGAAAATGCCGACTTCTCGGCGTTAGCATCGGAATGTAAGGTTTGGATGGAGACGGCGGCTGCGGTTGGCGTAGGAAAAACCAGATTCTGTTGAATGATGAAGTACTTACGTAAAGGGATACCGAAAAACATACCGTGGAAAGCGGCTGCTGTAGTCCACAATAACAAAACACCCCATGCATCATCTACTGCTGGTAACAAATCCAATAAGTACATAGCGGGTATACCAGACTGAAAACCGGCTGACATAGAACCTACCGCAGTACAAGCGGACTGTAAAGATGCGTTCTCTTCTTTAGTGAACGGTCCACCACCTAAAGCTAAAGGTAGTACCAAGGACAGTGGTTTCATGATTACGAAACCTAGGATAGCTCCAAACATAGCGGCAGAGAAAGTGTTTCCTGATTTTAAACCCAGGTACATGTTACTAGCTACTACAATAACACCGATCAACGAACCTACTATTACGGAACGGAAGGTGAAGTGGTTGCTGTCATCTCCATACGATTCGTTGTAATCAGCGTTATTGGGTAGTTCTATGTCGTACTTGGTACTCACTTTCTCATCAACAACTTTCGATTCTTCGATTTTGGGTTCGATCATACTTCCAATTATTTACTTTTAGGAATAAAGTTGTAAGTTGTCAATTAATTTAAAAATAAAGTAACAGACGATTGTTGATGCTACCTTCCTTAACTAAGAAAATGTTAAATTTTATTGATTTTAAATGCTTTTCAACTTCTTTTATACTGTTTCAGAAGTATATTTTTATTTCAAATAATACTTATTCAAAGATGTTGGTATTCTCACATGTTATCAAACCAGAATTGTAAAACACATTATCGCATTAACGTCAAAATAGAAATAATAATATAAAAATAGATGGCTGGTTGAACTTATGACTATTTCTTTCATGCTGCAGATACTTGAATTTGAAATATACTATTACTGACTATAAACGCTAATAGTAACCTTGCCAAGTGATGAGCACCATTCCATACTAAAATCACGCCATACAATTCGTGAATTACTAACCTTATACTTTTTAATCCATCTTTTGGATGTATTAGTCTTTTTATCTAACAGAGTTAGTCACAACTGTTCCACAATAACTATTAAGTTGATATTTGACAACTAACATAACCTCGTGACATAAATAGAGATGTTTATAAGCTAGGCAAACATCAAATTTGTTAATTTTTTACTACTAATTATTATATACCATAAAACTAGCTATAGTAACTTGAAGTCGGAATGCTCAGGGACGAAGGAAATCATCTTGATCCGTGCTGGTGTAACATCATTTTTGTTAATATGGTACCATCCCTTCGATATTGGAGCTAAACGGTACCTTACCAATTTATCTTTAATTCCGAACTTGAAATGCGAAACTATTATTTGGTGAAAGTTGGAATTTAACAGTAAACGTTTATCAATTAATTTAATTAAATTTCCATATCCTATATTTTTGGGTATTCTTTAATATATTCAAGTGTTTATGCTGTATATCAAATTCTTTGTTATTCTAATTTAAGAACAAAAAAATTTCAAATAACAGTTTTAATTAACTTTTAATAAGGCTAAAAGTTAAATTTTTAAAAAGCATGCCTACCCCCACTTTTGATACCATTATTATACCCAATATAAGTATAAAATTTAAAAGTTAAGGGTGAAGGTTAAAAAAATTAAAAAGGTATAAAGGCACTTTGCTTTAAGCTCTAGCCCCATTATCTCTTCAATTAACGAATGATGTTTGGATTTTTTATTCTTTAACTAATTTTTTTTAGAAATTTACTAAAATTTAAGTTTTTTACAAACTGTACTTTATTTAGCTACATTAATCGTTTAATTCGTTGTTTTATCAAACTTTATAAACTTTACTAGGCTTTTAAATTACTATTGTATTTACCAATAAATCGTAACATCAAATATAGAACATAATTTATATAACTGCAACATCTAATTTACTTCTCTCTCTCTTTTATTTAATAAAAGCTTTTAAATAAACAGTTAGGCTAAATAGGGAATTAGCTACTTTTGAAAGTAGTTGATTTTGATTTAAAAATCAAATAAATAAAAATTAGACCGATAAAATCAGCTAAAAATAGATAAAAACAAATAAATATATTTGTTTTTATATATTGAAAAGCTGATAACGTTTGATGTACGTCACCAAAAATTATTTAAAATTTTAAAAGGTGAACAAGCTACATAAGTGGCTTATACTTTCAAAAGTACACTTGCTACAAAGTGGCAGGTGCACCTCTTTGAAATTTAGATATATTAAGGTATATTTAAAAATTTCAAAGAAAACATATATTAGTAATTGAAATTATTTATTTTAATAAAACAAAAAATATATTAAAACATGAAATATTAGTATAAATCTAGTTTTTCAAAATTTTAAGTCACAATTTTATAAAATATCTATATTACTTAAAATGGGTTTTAATACATATATATATTAATTCTTCAATATTTAAGTAATATATATAGTATTATTTAAATTGAAGGATATTTTATTATAAAAATATTTAAAAATAATAAAAAAACTAATATTATAACTCTAAAAAAAGTTTATTTATATTAAAATACTACTTAATTAAAATTGCATAGCCATAAATGTATAATTTCTAAAGTTATTTGTAATTTTTTAAAAATAGCTTTACTAGTATTTTTTATAAGGTAAAAGCCTTATAAATTTAAGTATACTTAATATAATTCTATAAAAAGATAGAGATTTTTTATTCTATTATATAAAAAAAGGTTAAGTAATGTTTATAAATTATTTTTTTAGTAACTTTTAAGCTTATTTAAAAAATATTTAAGTATTTTTAATTAGATTAAAGTTTAGATTATATATAATATTAATTATATAAAAGTTAGACAAAATTTTAACAGTACTACTTTATATTTATAATATATAGAATTTAATAATTTTCCTATTTATTATTATAGTATAAAGGATAATAACTTTATATATAATATAAAATTATATATCAAAATAGTTTAATAGCTTAATAAATAATTTTTTTAAAATGCTTAAAATAAAATGATTTTAATAAATATATATTTTTATAGCTTTAATATAAATATACTAATAGTAAACTTATTTTTTATTTATATTAAATATAGATTTTTATAAACTAAAAATTTTACTTTTAATATATAGCTTTAAAAATTATATTTATTAAACTTATATTTACTTATTTAAAAATATTATATAAATTTAAATACTATTATTTAGTAGTTAGTATTTTTATTAAATATATTTTTAATATAAAGATTAAAAATTTATATAATACTACCTTTTTTTTAAAACTATTTTAATAATATATTAAAAATAAAAGCTAAGTCTTTATACTTTTACTTAAATTAAAAACTATTTATTTTATTTATATTTAAATTTTTTTAGCTTTACTAAAAAAAATGTATAATTTTATAAATTATATTTAGTATTTTATAGTGCTATATTTATAAAATTATATATTTTTATATAATATATAATACTATAAAAATAATATCTTTAAATATTAAAAAAAAAACTTATAAAATTATATTATATTATTTTGCTTATATATATATTAATTTTAATATACTATAGTCTAAATTAAAATAAAATTTAAAAAGTAAGTTATCTACTATTTTTTAAATATATTTAAATATAAAAGCTAATATTAAAATATATAAATTGCAACTATATTTATTTAAAAGTAAATAAATGAAATATAAAAAATTTATTAAAAAAGCAAGTATATATTGTTAGCATTTATTTAATAAAAAATAATTTATAATATACTTTACTTAATAATACTCTTAGTATAAAAATTAATAAAAGTCTAGTGTAGCAGATTATAAATATAAATTCACTAAAATACATAATTATTAAAATTTAAAAATTAGTACCTAAAGCTCAAAGTTAAACATTTATCTACTTTTAACAACCACATTAATTTAAACAATTCTAACTATAACCAATTACCTTTATTTATTAAAAAATAATAATTTTAATTATCAAGTGATAAACTATCTTCTCAATTTTACCTATAATTTCACAACTTCTATCTCTTCACACTCCTACCATATAAAAAGATAAAGTTACAGCTTAAAAACTTTTATTTCTACATTTTTTTTAATGGCTGAATACCCAATAACCGCATGCCATTGCCTAGGACAGTCCTACTGTTATCAAATAGTAACCATCTCAGTAAACTCAATTCTTTATCTTGTAGATCCTTAACTCTAAGTTTGAGAGTAGCAACCATAACATCTTTTGATAACTCCAACAGATAACTCGTTAGTGGATTAGGGTCCAGCTGCAGTTTAGCCCAGTGCAGCGCTTGGGGAAACTGTGCCAGCTTGAATATTAAATTCTGAGCTTCAGGCTCTTTCAATTTTGAAAAATCGAGGGTGGGAATATCTGTTTTGAAATCAAGTTCAAGCTTTGTATTCCTTTCTATGCCGCATATACGAGCATAAGCATACTGTAGGTAGATTCCGGTAGCACCTTTGGAATCCAACATCCGATCCCATGAAAACTGGTAATCTTTTAACCTACGAGCTGACGAATCTTGGACAACGATAGCGGAGGTAGCTAATTTATCGGCAATCTGAACGATTTCAGCTTGTGGAGTATCTTCAGTGGTAGTAGTAGTATTATCGGTAGGGTTGGTGTCAGTGATAGGAGTAATGTTGACAGTGTCAATTTGATTAATAAAGTTTAAATTATTGTTTGTAATATTGAGCATCTTAGCTTTTGCGGTATCTAAGATATCTTCCAAGAAAATAGCAGTACCTTTACGGGTCGACATACCTTGAACTTTACCAAAGCCAACATGGATTAAATTATTTTGCCAATCCTTCTTAGTTACTACATTATATTTCTCTAAAACAAATTTATCAATTGATGGTTGAATTAATTTAGCAATTTGAATAAGTTGTTTGAAATAATGGCTTTGTTCATCCCCAACTACGTAGATAGTTTGTGTAAAATTGTATTTGATTAATCGCTGAATTATTGAAGCTAAATCTCGAGTTAAATAAAGAGTTGTACCATCGGATTTTCGGATTAGTGGTTTGTCTAACTTGTAGGAGGTAAGGTCTATTTTTAAACTTAAATCGTCAGCATTCTTTACTAACAACTTATTTTCTTCCAAAAGTTGAAATACAGTTGTAATCATAGGTTCAGTCGATGACTCACCAGAATAGTCGTCGAACTCAACGTTGAGTCTATTATATATTTTAGAGTATTGGTCGAGTGATATTGTACGAAACTTGGTCCAGATATCTAATGCTTGTTGATCGCCTAAAATATACCCAATAAAATTGTAACCAAATTTGTGCATATAAAATATTACCTTGCTCCATAAGTTGGAAATGTAGTTTAGCCTCCTTCTCCAACTCTTTATTGTGATCCTCCTTCAAATCAGAATTAATTTTGACATAAACGTCATATAGATGTTTCAAAGGCTCTAAATCTAACTTACTATCATCACCATACCTTTTATATCCTATAGCTAACAGACCTATTCAAAATAAAAATAAGTATATACAAACAATAAAATAAAATGCGTTACCGTACTGTTTACCCCAATCACCTAAATAGTTTATACCCACTACTTTGGTGGAAGCAGGTTCGATAAACTTCAACAGATTTTTTAGAAATGAACCTATTAACGTAGTACGCATATGTCCAGCATGGAAAGGCTTAGCTATATTTGGGGATGAAAATTCTACTAATATAGTCTTATCTTCATTTACATCTTTATTTTCTATAGGCTCAGACTGACCATACTTTTCTTTCGATCTAAATATATCTGACATAACCGACCTAGTTAACTCAAGTTCATTTATTTCAAAGTTAAGAAAATTGTTGACAATAGATACATTCTTTATAGAATTTAGGTTAAAGTTTGTAATAAGTAGAGTTGACAGATCTTTATCTGGATTAGTTAGTTTGTATAGTTTTTGAAGTTGAGTTAAATTTAAAGAAAAATGACCATGAACCTTTAATTTTGGGATAGATAATAATGGTAGGATGGAGGTTGCAGAAATACCGGTTAACTTGGACACTTGCAAACTTAACAGATTGCGGTATTTAGTTAAGCTCATAATTGAATTCTATTTTCTATAACTTTTTTTACTCGTTCTCAGCTTTTTATTTCTTGACACGCTGGAATCTAAAATAAATTTGGTTACTTTTGCTTGTAAAAAAAACCTCAATTTTTGTAAATATCCAATAAAATTATTTTAAATATACCAAATCCAGATAGAAAAGAAAAAATAGAAAAGGTTTGTAAAAGCAAAGCCTAATCCACTATTTCTTATTTTTTAATAAAAAACTTTTCGAAATGGGTGGAAGACAAGGTAACCTACAACAATCAATTTATATATGCATATTCTAATCATTTCCAATAATTAGGAGGAAAATTAAAGCCATTAAAAGCACCTAAGAAGAAACAAAATTCTGAGGAAGATGAGGTAAACTTATCATTTGGTTTAGATTTATTTACCGATTTTTATTTATAGGAAGATAAAGCTTTCAAACAGAAGCAGAAGGAAGAACAAGCTAAATTAAAAGAGATGCAACAAAAAGCTGCTAAAGGTGGTCCATTACGTAACTAGTTTTTATTTAAATTTTATTTTAATAGTTTTTTAACTTAGTTGGTGGTGGTATCAAAAAGTCGGGTAAGAAATGATTCAGTATTTCGATCGACCTGACTTAAGATATACCGGACTTATTACACTTAACGAATAAATTTTTGGATCTTTTATATATCCATTATTTTACAAACGGTTAGTGCTTCGTTTTTGGTTTTAAACTATATTGAAAGGAATACTATGATTTTAGTTTCAACTATCTCTTACACAGTTTTTACTTAAGCACTATAAAACATTCTAACTTTAAAACTTTAAAACTTCTCAACTGTAGCATTGAATGTTGTTATACATTTAACTCTTAGACAGCTATTAGCATCCACTGGTGGACACTTATTTTGTATTTGATTAGCTACGTTGGATCTAATACAACTTATTAATTTATCATATTTTTTCCTGCAAAATTGAAATATATATTTAAAACTACATAGTAAAACACTCAATAATTCTAATATAGAAAGGGTGACTCTATAAAAGTTAATGCACTATTTAATTTTTATTTGAATTTGCTTATGTTTTTTCAGATCCAATTAGTTTTTAAACAACAAAATTCTTATTTTTTATAGTAGGAAATTTAAAGCTAAATAAACTAATTTTAGAAAAGGAAATATTATAAATTAACTTTTAACTTGAATACTTTATTTACTCCAAATCTACAAGTATCAATATATATATATTTGTTTATTCTGGATAATACAGTGCTTTTTTTATAATAGTACTTTAAATTATACTTAACACTCTAAAATAATATTAAATAAAAATGCTCTATTAGATTATTAGGTAATAAAATTGTAATATTTATTTTTAGCATTGTTTTTTGCCATACAAAGTTAAATAAAACATCAAGTTTTAATAATTAATCTACCTATATATTAAAAAATATTTAACTTAGCATATTTTATATTAAATATAAACAAACATATTAATTATATAAAATTAAAATTAATATGCTATTGTAACTAATTAAAGGTTATATATAATTAGTTACTTTAAAAAGTAACTAGTTTTAATTTAGAAATTAATTATTTAAAATATAACTGATAAAAAATATTTAAAAATGCTATATTTGCTTTTCTCTATAAATAAGCTAGCTTTTTATAAATTTTATTAAAGATTACTTAACTTTTAAAATAAAAATGCATTATTTTCAAAAGCAGTATATATTTAACTATACTATATTATATATACTTTTTTAAAAATATAGCTTTTAGTATAGCTAAATAGACTTATAAATTTTCAAAATTTACTTTTCATACTAATTAAAAAACTAATTAAAAACTTTTAAAATTTCTAAGTTAAAATATAAAATATTTTAGTTTTTTAAAAATAATTTTAACTTTTTTAGTTATTAATTTTTTATTTAATTATTTATATAGCTTTTTGCAATTTTTTTTAGTTTTTAAAACTAGTTAAACTAAGTTTAAATTTTATTTAATAAATTTCTTTTTTTATAAATAGGAAATAAAAAAGTAAAAATATATAAATTATATCTAAAATAATATAAAAAATTATTTATTTTAAAATTTAACCTAAAACTTTCTAATAAAAAGTTTATGTAAATTCTACTAGTATATTAAAAATAGTTTTTATAAAATTATTAGTAGTTTTCTAATAGCTATATAAAAAGTTTACTTTATTTTAGTTTTATATAATTTTTTAGACTTTTTAATAGTAGATACTTTGTTTTTTATAATACCTAATATTATAAATATTAGGTACTCTTTTTACTATCTAGTAAAGCTAAATTTTTTTTTTAAAAACTAATATAAAACTACTTAATTCTCTCATAAATAATTTTTTTGTAGTAGCAAAGCTATTTTTTTTTATATTAGTAACTCTACTACCTTATAGCATTTTTTTTTAATAATTAGGTTTATGTTAACAAAAATAGCTAATACTTTATATAAAAAATAATTTAAAAAGTTTAGGAAAAGAAAAGTTAAAAAGGCTAAGTTTAAAATACTTGTTTAGTATATTTTTTTTTTAAATATAAAGCTTAAGTATATATTAATAAAAGCTTATAATTAAACTATAAGTATTTATTATTATAAACTTATTATTTTTAAAATTTATATACAAAAAATAAAAGCATAGATAAGCTTTTGTTTTTTGTTAAGGCTTTCTAATTTATTAGACTTTTAATATGTTTTTATACTAAGAGTTTTATAGATGTTTAGAGCTAAGAAATACAGTATATTCTGAAGTAAAGTATATTTGATTAAGTTTTTTTAACCTTTGGGATAATTAAATAGGTAAAGTGGAACTGATAAATCATATCAAATACTGTAATGTAGCAACCTCAATAGTTTTTCTAAATTTTAGTCAGAAAGCTTTAAATTTGTAATATTATAATTTTAATTAAAGATTAAAAAACAGCATTTTTATAGAGCTAAAGAAACAGATTTATAAGCTAAGAAGAATAAATCCAATTGTTTCATAATTATCTACTATGCGTAAAAAACAGATATAACCTTTAATTTAAACAATTTTCTTTTAACTTTTCTCTTCAATTATCATTTTAGTTTGACCTAAGTTGGGTATTAGGAGCTGTGCTAAAAGTTTCAATAGCTAAAGTAGCTGAATCCAGCCACCATTCCGGGTTAGTTTTATGGTGTAAGAAATTGGAGGTAAACGGTTGCAACTTGATCTATAAAAAAGAAAACCAAAAATAAGTTTCTACACTTTAAGCTGTATAAAAAAGTTTACCTTGAACGTGATAAGAAGTGCTTGTTTCTTCAAATAAGAAAATATATTGGCTTGTTCGTGAAGGTATATGTCATGTCCAACTTTATCGTTTAGAAATTCAGGTTTACGTGATTGTTTAGATTTGGGTACATAGTAAAGCAGTTCTTTCAAATACGCGTATTTATACGTAGAAACTGGATCGGGCAACATCCGGGTCTCTAAATACTTCTGTTTGGCGCTAGTGGGGAACGCTTTGGGGTCAACGAAGGAGCCTTGCTCCAACTTGTCAGTAAATCGATTGAAGGAGTTTTGAGAGAAGGTGGTGGCAAAGAGGGATAGCCACCGTACCGGTGATAACCGTATGAAAAGTTGAGATGTTTCGAAAATAGAGCTGGTAGTAGCTGGAGTAAAAGAACATTGAACGTTACCTTCACTCCACTTCCAACTTATAAATTTACCCGTCAAACTGTATTCTTCCAGCTCGTCATTAGTTAAGTTAAGTTCTACAGTTCTACAGGTATCTTCAAGCAATTTATCAATTTCCATTTGATTACTAAAGTTTAAAACATTATTAAAAGTAATAGGTAAAAGTTGATTACTTTAAGTACCAGGCTTTGAGTTCATTCAAGGTGCGGTGATGTACTTGATTGGAGAATTTGGTATTGACTACCGAGTTATAGTTGAATTCCAGACTCTGGATAGGAAACTTGGCATGGTAGGCACCTACCATCACATCTTCTAATACAGTGGCTTGGTATAACTAAAAGTATCGTTAAATATTAATTACAGTTTTTTAAATTACCTTAAGTTTGGTGAACTGCGCTACATATTTTTCAGGAGGCATGATGACGATAGGGCGTAATGATTGGTTGATGAAGATATGACCATTGAGTCCTTTACCCAGGTAAACTACCGCCAACCCGACAGACGTACCCGCTTCCAGATTGGGAAGCTGGGAAGGTGAGAGGAGTTGAACACTCTCAGCGTCAGCCAAATTCTTCAGCATATTGGATTCTTTCTTGATAAATGTAGATGATTTGGTGAAGGTAAGTCGGATCCCTTCGTCCAACCCTTTATAACTGGTGGCTTTGGCTGGGATCAGGTTGAGGAACTAAAATAAATAAAAGTTAGAATTTTTTGGTGTTTAGTTTCTAAATGTACCTGGTAATGCTGTGTTTCAACGAAGCTTTCATACTGTTCCAAGTTGGCATTCCACACAGTTACACTGGCTTTGGTACCAAACGCATCGATAATGTGGAATTTGAAGAACAGGGAGATCTAAAAACACTATAAATATCTAAATAAATAAGGAAGCCTACGTCAACGTCGTCATCACTAGTATGCCTCTGAATCCCGTCTCGGAGGGCGACTTCGAACTGTAGAACTTGGTTTGTACCATTCAGGTTGTTGCGGAGTAGTACCTTGAGGGGGAACTTACGCAACATAACGGCGTTTATTAGTGGTATAAATCCACCATCAGGGTAGATGTTACTCAAGCGGATTGGGAAGCAGGTTTCCAGTTGATAGCCGAGTGTGGTGTCGAACTTAGCTTTTCTACATCCGTTGGAATTTACCTGTAAAGTAGCTAACTCGTATCCCTCGAGTACCGGTAGGGGACCTGGCGAATTCAGCTACCAAATATATTAGTAGCTGTAAAGTCAAGTCCGATTACCTTTGCAGCACAGATCCCAATTTTATCCCCAGCTCTGAGTCTACCGTTTTTGATAGCGTAGGTCAATTTTTTGTCAAATTTACACCGAATCGGGTACCACCCATCACTAATGATAACTGAAATCGGCTCGTCTTCGTCTTCATCGGAAGGATAATTGCAGATAGTACTGATAACCGCCACGAAGTACCGCCAAGACCCAGTAGTCTGCTCTATAATCCTACTGATTACCGACTGATAATTGAGATGTCGTTCGTGGACTAATCTATACTTCAGTTCAGCAAGTACACGATCTTTGTTAAACAGGTGTAAGTATTGTTCTGGATAACTACGGACTAATGAAGCTAGTTTCCATACGATATGTTTATAATGATTAGCCGTCCAAGCTTCGATTTCGCTCAATAACAAATTTTTAAATTTTAAATTTTTAATGGCTTCGATTGCTTGCAACTTCCCCCAACCTTGTCTCATTACGTCATAAAAGATGTACGATTCGGCTGATTCGAAATTTAATTTAATAAGGTCCATATCCAATCCTAGCGCTTGTAACTCCAACTTAGAATGACTTAATGGTAAGGTTTGGGTAGTTTCGTAAATCCGAGTAAGTACACATTTTTTATCCAAAACTGATTCCGTACCCATTAGATCGATTAAATCATTGTCCAAATTCATACTAGATTTATCCATATCTAAAAAATATAACATTTAATAAATATATAAAAGTATTCAGAAGCCTACCAATAGGGAATATAGATCTAACTGAACTATCTAAATCTTGTACAAGTCCGAAAGAGAAACTCACGTCTAAAATATCAACTTAAGATCCAACAAATAGTTGTAAAATACCTGATATAAAGCTTTCATTGTTTGGAACTGATGAATTTCTGTTTACAGGTTTATGATTTTGAAAGGGTCTATTTATTGGATCGTACTTAGCTATCTTTTTATTTATACACTTTCTAGTCATTTCAACCTCTTTAAATTCTGGAGTAACTTTCAACAACTTCAGATTGTTTGTTTCAACGAAGGAAGTAGTCTGAATAATATCAACTTCTTTGGTAGACTGTGAGCTTGAAAGTTGTTGGGAATTTAATATGTGCTGATCAACAATGTTCGAAGATAAGCCAAGTTGAATGTCGGAATTAGTGTTGTTGTTTGAATTCAAAATTGCAGTGCTAGAATTCGAAGAATTGGTAGTATTTTCATCAATACATTTATATTTATTGGAATTATTCTCGAGAATAGAATTAATACTTGAAATGGAGTCAACGACGTCTAGAGTAGTCGGATTGCTTAATGAACTATCCTCATTTGATTCTTGGGAAAGTTTAGCCGCCAATTCAGAGCTTCGAAATTTTTTAATTGGTCTTAAATTAGATTCTCCACTATTAATTATTTCTTCATCTCTTGTAGTAGGAGTTGGTACACTAAAGATATTTTCAGAATTAGAATTAACGAGATCTGAAACAGAAGTAAAAGTGTTGTCTTTAATAATTAAATTAGCTGAATATTCTTCTGAACAATTGTTCGAATTATTTTCATCATTCAAGTTAACTATTTCGTTAATCTTCCCATTTTCAACAATATTTTCGTCGATATCATTCAAATTCACTTCACTCAAGCCGTTACTTCCTGATTTACAAATAACTAAACTAGAATTTATAGCTTGATCTTTAAACTGATGCTGTAGAGTTTGTGAATCTACATGTTCTGCTTCAACTACTTTTGGAAACTGATTTAGCAACCCAGTGCTCAAGTTGGTAAACCCTCCAAAATTATCTAGAAACTTTTCTGCATAGTCCCAACTTATACCGGTGCTTTTATCGTAACCTTCTTCATCAATACTTGCACTCACACTGCCTTTACCTTTATCATTATATGTTGAATCCATTACTTCGAGCTGGTTACTACCGTCGGATTCTCCCCAAAATTATTTTTTCTCTTACAATTGTAAGATGAACATTTTTACTACTAAAATATCTGATTTGATATCAAATTTCAATTTTAATTTCAGTCAATTAAAACGTACTAAAATAGCAAAATTAAAAGGGAGGTTTCGTTCCATCTCTTTTTTATGACTGCTGACAATTCTGTATAACAAAATATTATATTTGTGAAGTTGCATATCGGCCAATACTTTGCAAGTTGATTTTTGCACGGCTTCTATATCAAAGCTTTAAATAAAATTTTAACAATATAAAAATTTATATCAACATTAGCTTAAAAACTAATTCTATATTAGGCTGCTTTGAAAATCAGCTAACACCATTTTTTAATAAAAACAATTTAATTTTAAGATAAATAGTATTAATAAAAATATATTACTATAATAATATTATAAATATATACTAAAATTTTAATAAATAGTATTAATATATTTATATATTAAAAAAGTTAAAGCTTTTATTATATAATTATGAAAAAATAGAATAAAACTAATTATATTACACTTATTATATTAATATATAGTAGAAAATTAAGCAAATAATTATAAAAATTATTATTATTTTAATATTTATTAATAAATTATAAAATAGTAATTTTATAATTATATAAA
Organism: Capillidium rhysosporum; assembly: GCA_037055185.1. Classification (NCBI taxonomy): domain Eukaryota; kingdom Fungi; phylum Entomophthoromycota; class Entomophthoromycetes; order Entomophthorales; family Capillidiaceae; genus Capillidium; species Capillidium rhysosporum. The sequence continues at coordinate 12,880 of JAWQFY010000350.1, read as the reverse complement.
TATAAAACTGCTACTTTACTATTATATAGTATAGTTATATAGTTAATAATATAAAAAAAACTATTTAAAACTCTATTTTAAATGCTAAATATTTAACTTTTATTTTTAAAATATAGCTTAAAAATTTATAATTATAAAAGTAAGCTTAGTTCAACTTAAATGTATTTAAAAATATTTAAAGCTATTTTTTTATTACATTATATATTATAAAAAATACAGCTTTATAGCATATAATATTATAAAATATAAAGTTATTTTTTTATTTTCTTAGTTATATTAAAAAAACTTTTAAATATAAATTAAGTAATTAAATTTTAACTTTATAATACTAAAACTTTATTTTAATACTTTACTAAAGTATTACTAAAACTATTAAAAACAGTATAATTTAAAGTAAAATTTTTAAGCTAAAAATACTTCTTTTAAATATAATATCTAGTTTAAAGTATTATATTAAAGCTAATATTTAAGTTATATAATATAAAATACTACTATAAAATAATAATTATAAATTAAGTAAATCTAACTGCAAATACATACTATAATATTAAAATTAATTTAGCATTATTATTAGTAAAAAAAGCAACAATAGTTATCATTTAATATAAAATAGTGCTAATTAAAATTTATTAATTTATTAAAAAAACTTACTAGTTTATATAAATAAAAAAGTTAATTTATAGTATAAATAATAAAAAAGGCAAATTTTAGGATAAAAGTTTTATTATATATATTTATATATAATAGTTATAAAGTTATTTTTAATCAATAAATATTATTTATTTAAGCTTTATTAACTTATATTAAACTTTTTTTAATTTATTATTAGCAAATTATAAGAAGAATATTAAAAATAAATAAATAATATTTAATAAGTAATAAATATTATATTAAAAAAGTATAATAAAAGTATACTAATAACTTAAATAGTAATAGCTAAATATTTACTATTTTATTATAAAAATAATGCAGGTTTAATAAATATAAAATTTTTATAAAAAAATTATAAAAATAAAATAAATATATATTATTATTAAATTTATAAATTAAATTATTCAATATACTGTAACTTATATTATTTAAATAGTTTTAAAGTAAATTTTTAAAGCTATATTTTATAAATATAAAAATACTTAATATTTTAAAAACTTTATTTTAAATATATAAAAAACTATATTTAAAACTTAATTTAGATATATAAAAAACTATATTTAAAAAATGTATAAAATAATCTTAATATTAATATTTTTATAGTATAATTATAAAAATATAAATTTACTTAAGCAGTTTTATTTTAAGTTTTTTATCTTTTAAAAATATTACACTTTTTTAAAATTAAGATATTTAAAATATATTTAAAATTTAAAAAAAACTAAAGTAATAAAAATTATTTATTTTAATAAGTACTATTTACTTGCTAATTTTTTTTATTTTTTATATAACTTTTAATAAAATATTTCAAGAGTTTTTAAAATATATAATAAAATTTTATTTATTTATCTTAGTTCTACTTTAAAAATGAGATCTTATATATAAAACCCACTAATTAGATAATATATATATAAACTAAAATTGTAATAATGTAACTATTGTCTTAAGAAGATTAATCTCAAACTATCTAGAAATCCCATTTGTTATAAACTAATCTATTTCTCTAGTAGTACTTTCAGCACAATTTTAATTTCCTTCATTATATTATTACTTTTTATAATAAATTTTTGGAACAGTTGAGCCTTTCTGAACCTCCATTAATCTCTAATTTATAGGATGTACTTAATTGATTAACGGTTGGAGTTTTGGAAGTCAAAATACATCTTAAGTGTTCTTGAGGGTTAAAACATTTCGTTGGTTTATGAAATCTAAATTTAGACTTAATTTTAAGTTTTCTCCAAACCCTTTTTCTTGGCCAAACGGTGGAATATATTTAAAACCCACTAAAAATGTCAATTCAGATTATTTTCCAAATTAACCATTTAGCTTTAGTGAAGTATGCATATTTTTAACTACGTCAAGCATCTTCTACCATTACAGCATCATAAAGCCGACTATGTTGAGCCGTTGTATATACCCGAAACAAATTTGCTAAAGAAAAGACTAGTAGAATCGATTCAAACCTTACCTCAACAAGCTCCAGTTCCAGCTCCAACTTATAATGTCAATTTATTGGTTCCTTCTGAGGAGCAGAAAATAACTCTAATTTTAATCGGTGTATATATTTTAGTTATATTAGTTTTATGGAATGTTCCCTATTTGAAATTGATATTATATCCTTTCAAATTAGTCACTGTAGCATTCCATGAGTTTGGACATGCAGCAGCAGGTCTATGTACTGGCGCAAAGATTTTAGCAATTGAAGTTGATCCCGATGAAGGAGGTGTTACTAGAATGGTATATTCTATATCTTTTAAAAATATTTATTAACAATTTTATCAGAGAGGTGGAGCTGCATGTTGGACTTTGCCAGCAGGTATTTTTTACCAAATTTTCGAAGCTAATAAAAGTTTTAGGTTACTTAGGAAGTTCCTTATTAGGCGCACTTATGATATTTACCGGATTCAATACCTTAGCATCTAAGGTTATGGCTGTATTTATAGGTCTAAGTTTATTAGCTTGCCTTTATTGGGCCAAAAATTGGCTTTTACGTGGGTTGACATTACTTTTTGTTGGTTTGATTGTTTTGTTGTGGTGGGTAGATCAAAGTCGGGAGTTACGATTTTTTGTTCTTTTTATGGGGTAATTATTTTTATAACAAATTATTAATTCTTTTAGGGTTATGAGTTGTTGTTACTCTCTGTGGGACATCGTAGAAGATTTAGTTTTTAGGAAAGTTAATGAAAGTGATGCTACAAAATTTGCTAAGCTTTGGGGATGTTGTCCTGCTCAAGGTTGTGGTGCTATTTGGTTCCTTATCTCGTTAATCTTCTTGGCAGCTGGTGTTCTAGCTGGATTAGTTGCTTTTAAAGACCCAAATGCTACTTAAATGGCTTTTGAGGTTTTTAATTGCTTTTAAACAAAGGATTGACATGTTTTATAGCTCTATTTATTTATGCTATTTAATAAAGTATAATTAAAACTATTTTCTGATTTTAAACACTTTTTTGGTCTTTAGAAATTTAGCTCCAAAAACAGCATTAAGAAACTTGAAAAGAGACTATGTCCCTAAAGAACAGTTTTATAATTTATTTAGTAAATATTTATTCATTTACAAAATATCTGTACTGTAAGTATAATAAATATAAAGAAAAAACATATAATGATGTATTACAATGTACTATATTGCAAAAAAGGATTATAACAACATAAAAGTTTTAATCATTTTTAAATAATTATCTTATTATAACTATAATTTATTATCTTTTTACTGTTTACCATTTTTTTAATTTAATTTTTAAAAGTTAATTAAATTAAATTTCTAGAAAATTTTGCAATATCTAAACCTTAAAATAGTTTACTACCCCTTTATTAAAACTTTTTTTACAAATATAAAGTAATATATGCTGCACTTTATATTAATATATAAATTTTAAATATTTTTATAGTTAAATTAATTAGCTTTAGTTAAAGATGCAATATTAGTAAAGTAATTAAATAAATATTATTTTCTTAAATATACTTGCAAATAAAAATAAAACTAAAAATTAAAGTATAAATTGTTATATATTTTTAAAAAAATTATTTTTAATATTAAAAAATTAATATTAAAAAAATAGTTATTTTAAAATTAAAATTAGTATAAACTTATAATTAATATATAATAAGTAATTAGTAAAAAATTAAACTAAATTAAAACTTTTTATAAGAAAATATATTTACTATACAATTATTAAATAAATAAATAATAGAATTTAGTAGAAAATACTTAGTGTAATTTAATTTAAATTTATTAAAAATTAAATTAAAAATATTAAAAATATTAAAAATTTTATAAAATATATAAAATAATTTTTATAGTAAATAAAGTTTAATAAAAAACTTAGGCTAAAATAAAAGTAAAAATTATAATAAAATAAATAAAGTATTTGTATATGCTATATTATTATAGTTTAAGTAGATTTATTTTAATAATTTCAATCTAATAAGTCTAAAATAAAATATTTTTATTTATATTATATTTAAGCTAGTATAATAAAAATAATATCTATTTTACTAGTATAAAAATATAAATTAATAATATTATTATTATTTAGTTTGCAATTAAAATTAAAATTTACTATAAAAAATATTTTTTTCTTAAAGTTAATTTAATTATTTTTTACATAAAATTAATTTTAACAAAATAAACTAAATTATACTAATTATAAACTAAAATAGTTTTAATTATTTTTTATCTAAAATATATATAAAAATAATAATTTAGTTTAGTATATTTAACTAATATTAAAAAGTAATAAATTATTACTATTAACTATAGTTTTTAATAGCTTTATATTAGTCTTTTTAACTTAAATATATTAGTAATTTTTAAAAAGTATAGCTTTATAAAGCTAAATATTAATAATATAATTTTATTAAAAATAGATATATTTTTTTAATAATCTTAACAAAACTTAATACTATATATAAAATTTAGATATTTTTAATTAAGTAAATATACTTTACTTAAATGATATAAATAATATAATAAAGTAAAAAATAAGTTATAGCAAAATATAGTATTTGAAAAAGCACTAAATAGAAATTTAATATATTATTACAAAAAATAAACACTTTTAAAAAAATAAAAAATAAAATTTAGTATAAGAAAATTAAATTAATAATTAGCTTAAACTTAATTTTAACTTAAATTATAATTGAATAAAATAATATACTTAATTTATTATTATAGTTTTATTACATTTTTATTATTCTTTAAAGTACTTTTATTATTTTTTAAAAGTTTTATATTTTATTATTATATAATTTTAATTTTTATAAAATTAATAAACTAAAATAGTTAAAAATAGGCTATAATTTCTGATATACTTAATAAAAGAGTTAGAATACTTTAAAGAATTTTTAATAATATTATAAAGTATTAGTAAATTAATTAACTAAAATAGTTTTATTATAAAAGTTTTTTTTGTTTAAAATTAATATATATTATTTATTTTAACTTTTAAAAAAAAGCTAAAAATAAAATTTATTTTAAGTTTATAATTTTAACTATTTAACTAATTATTATATAACTAGTTTTATATATATTATAATTATAGTTATATTACTTAATATATATTTAATTATAGTAATTTTTATAGCAGTTAATAAAATTTATTACTTGTATACTTATATAATAAATAGTATATTTTTTTTAATAATTATTGCTAAAAATTAAGTTAGATAAATCTATTATACTTATTATACTTATATATTATAATATTACTATTAAATTAAATATTATTAAAAGTAAATATTAAATAAAAAACTATAAAAACTATAATAATGATTTAGTAATTTAAAGTATTTTATTATATTGTAATAAAAATATATTAGCTTAAATTACATATTTATTTATTTAAAAAAAAATTTCTAAAATTTATAATATTAAAATTAAATTATATATTTAATAATAAGTAAAGTTAAATAAATTGCTTATTTTATTTAAAAGTAAATTTAAATATAAATAATTTATTAAAATTAAGACTAAAATTATTATATAATTATTTATATAATAAGATTTTATTTAAAAAAGTATTTTAATTAAGTAATAAAAATTTATTAAAAAGTTAATTATTTAAAAGCTATATTTAACTATTAAATTTTACTAATTTAATATAATATAAATATAAAAATTAAATATATATTAACTTTATTTAATTAGAAAACTATAGCTTAAGCTAAAAAAGTTTAGCTTAAGTAATAATATTTTAATATATTTATCTAATTTATAAAAATATTTAGCTTTAATAAAAATTATAAATAAAAATAATATTAGTTTAACTTTAAATAAAAACTTTAATAAAATCAGTATAATATTAATATTTTTTATTTTTTTAGCAAAATTACTAAAAAACTTTAATATAAATAATATTAAATAACTTTTAAATAAAGTAAATTTATAAAAATAAAAATTTTATCTTTTACTTTTATACTTTATATATATTAAATTTATTTAGAAAAAATTTAGCTTAAAAGTTTAGATTTTAAGCTAAAAATATAGTTAAAGTATTTTAAATATTTGAATTAAATTATTTATATATTTATATTAATACTATAAATATAATATATATATATTAGCTTAATTAAAATTATAAGTATTTATAGCTATAAGTTATAAAAATTAATTATATATTAAATTTTAATTTATATAAGTTTAGAAAATTTAAAGTTAGCTTTTAAAATTATATTTTAAAAGTATATAAAATAATTAACATTTTTAAAATAAAAGCTTAAAAGTATAAAAATATATTTAAAAAAGTATTAAGCTATTTAAATATATAATTATAAAATTTATATATAATTACTACTATTTATACTATTCTAATAATTAAAAAATATATTAAATTATATATATAAAATACTAATATTAAATTTAACTAATATATAAATTTTACTTTTATGCTATATTTAATTTAAATATTACCTTAATTAAAAATAGTAATAATTTATAAATTTATATTAAATATATTTTTTCTTTATATAATAAAAGTTATACTATTAAAATAAATTTAAAAAATCTTATAAATATATATTTAAATTTATAACTAAAATTTATAAAACTTAGTAAAGTATATTTAACTTATAATTTATTACTTATAATAAAAAACATAAAGTTGTTTTTTAGTAAATATTATTAAGTTATTATTTTATTTAAATTTAATAAATTATAAAGTTAAAAAAAACTAATATTTACAATATAATAAGCTTTATAACTAATTCTAATTAAATATATTTTTATAAAGTTAAAATTTTTAATACTATTTTTAATAAATTATTTAACTTTTATTATATTATATAACAATTTAAGTAAATTTATTATAATAGTTAAAAAAGTAACTAATATATAAAAAGCTTTAAATTCTTTTTAAAAGTAAATAATTTCTAATATATTAAGCCTATTATACTAGATATTTAATATATGTAGTTATTAACTGTTTATCTATTGTATACTACATTTTAATAAATGTTTTCTATCTACTACTAATACTACCAATATTTATAATGCTTTAATAAGTTATAACAGTATATAATTATTATATTCAAATTAGTGCTTTGTTAGCTTTTCTCCCTATTTTCTTCTCTTTTCAATAGTCTTAGCCAAAAGTATTAAAAGCATTTGATACTTTAAAGTCTATATTTTGTACCTAAATGTAGTAGCTATAAAAGAGTAGAATACTGCTCCTAACTTAAAAGCTTACCCTTAAGTCCATCTGATTATTAAATCTTTTTAGCATTTTAATTTCTTAGCTATTCCATTATGATTTAATAAACCATATTCAGTGATAGTAAAACAATTAACCTTTTAAAATGTAAATTATTCTTGAAATAAAAAATAGTTTCATCTTGTTAGGAAAAAATGTAACTGAATTTTACAAAACTAGTAAAAATTAAGTTTTCCAAACTTGTTTGACAAATTCGGTAATTTCATAGATTGTCGATCTGATTTCATAAAAAAATAACAGCTTCGAAGTTACCATTTATAGAAATATCTAATGATATCAGACCCTAGAATTTCTTGATATAATTTTCGAAGAATATTAGTAGCAGCGACTTATAAAACTGATACACTGTAACTAAAATTTCTTGGTATTGGAGAGGAAATAAACTACATTCTTGTGTTATACTAATAAGTATGTTGAAAGAAATTTAAGCCCTATACAAAAGTTTAAAAGTGAAAGAAAAACAAAATTTATTGGTTTTGATGGAGACAAGTTCTGTCAATTATACGACGAAATAAATTTAAACTAAACTAACATCAGTAGATTCGACCCTATTGCCTGATATAAAATCGTTAGGTAGCTGGTTACGATCATGGTCGATAAACTTGATTACTTTGCCAAACCAGCGATGATCAAAAGTATCTTCGGTAGCTAAATACACGTAACTTTTCCAAATGAACGTAGTTATCATAAGGCTTACTACAACATCTACTGTATAATGGTAAGAGGAAGCGACTAGTGACAACAAACATATAAAACCGTATGAAATAAATAAAAAGTTTTGTACTGTTAAATAGTACAGGTTAGTGAACAGAGGAAATTCGACGTAACTGAATACTGCGGTTAGGTACATGATAGTATGACCTGAAAACAGTACGTCACCACAAGAGTACTTAATTTGGATCATTAATAGTAACGCGTAGTACCAGTAGTTTGGATCTTTATCCGATTTACAATCTAGGAGTGGATTTGGTAACACGGTCATTATTATGAATGGAGCTCTAATTAGATAGGTAGTTCCCATAGTATAACATATCCTACGCAACATCAGAGCTGTATCCTTACCACTCAAAACTATCCTTAATATTATTAATGCACCCGAAACTTGCACTAAAGTGTCGGATATTTTTTTAGGTAAAGTTGAATTGTCGAACAGTGGGGATAAAGCGTCCAACAAAGGGTCGGGCAGTCTAATACGTTCACCGATCGGTGGTTGTATGTAGGGGTTATTACTATCCATATATGCGTTCGCTAAACATAGCAAGTAAGAACATACAACGAACCATACTGCTCCTAAAAGTGCGAACTGGATATCAGTTATTCGGTTCCAAGGTCTATACGCATATAATTGTTTCTTCAATGACATATCTATTACTATTTAAAGTGTATTTAAAACAATACGAACTGTAAACTGGAGAGGCTTATATAATGTACGTTCGCTGAAACTATAATTTAAGAACTTCTGTTCGTTTCTAAGCTTGGCTGTTTCAATATCTTACACGTTCGAATTTAAATAGATATATATAAATATCTTATTTAATATATGTTATGATTTAAAGCTACTTAACGCGATTCCTTTGCAAAGTAATATAGTTTACAGTAATGGATACGAACTGTAATGTCGGTACTGATTCGAGTATAGTCGTACGATTTAAACTTTTAGGTAGAACAAACTTATAATTATTATTTTTATAGATGGCTGCTTTATAAACTTGTCCTTTTTTACTATTATTGATGTGGAGGGATCGAACTTTTGATTTCTAAATCAAATAATTAGGTAATTATGATGTTTTGGTGATGTAGATCTACTTCTACCAAAAGTTCATTTAAGGAATATCGGCATATAAATGGTAATATTTGAAACTGAAATAGTTGATCATATTTACTTAATTTTTCATCATTTTTTAATCAAATTTACAGATGTATTTCTCGTTATAGATATGAGCTGGCATCTCTTGGTAAACGCCCAAGTTTGTCGATTCGAATCGATAACTGTCGAAGGTTTACAAAGGAGTTCTGAAGGCAATTAAGAATCGTATATTTTTTTAAGCATAACCCGATACCCTATATTCCTATTTAGAAAGTCCAGCCTATGTAAGCAATCCTTTGATTAAAATTAGGTATTAAATTATCAAAGCAAAGCCAACAAATTTGGGTTTTCTCACAAATCTTCACAAGCAACTGGAAGAAATTTGATATATGGCTACAGGTTTAAGAATTGATACTGTAAAGTTGGTTGTTATTATTTTATACGATGTACACTAATTTTCATATTCAAATATTATCCTATAATGTGCTATGGTTGACATATTCAACTTCATTTATATTTTACTTTGATTATTATGTTTTTACAAAAATAGCTACTACACAACAAAATATTTTAGAACTTCTAAAAAGCCAATTTAAATTTAAATTTAGATAGGGCTGCCACTCTTTCTGAATCACTCCATCCAGGCGAAATTTCGATCTCTAGTGTGAGCTATTAGTAATAACGCCATATTAAATCGAATTCATATGGCCCATCTTGTACCACAGCTTAGTAGTAGTTAGCTCACATGTCCGGACCAACGGAAAACGCTGGTACATCGCTATGTAACCTGCCTATGGACCAAACCCCTATGGGATATGGCCTCATATAACCTTAGTTTGTCCCGGTTCCTCATGATTATACAACAGGAGACCTTCTTGGACTGGTTCCAGCTGCCATCAGAGAGGTCCCATGTGTTAAGCATTATTGGCATTGCTGCAGCTCTATGATGCGTCTATACAACGTACTTGTCTAGTTTCTTATCAAATGCTCCTCTTTTATCTCCTAGGATGATCTCTTCTATATGGGAATCTACTTTCCAGCTTGAATACAAAAATTTTGCTCATAAAGGAAAGGTCACTAATGTACCCCCTACTCTCATCCCATACTTTTAAATTCCCCTTGCTTTTCACATTCTGCTCAGACAGATAATTAACAATAAAAAATTTAAATTTAGAGTATTTTTTAAATCATAATTCGAACTTTAACATTAAATCAAGTTTAATTTTTACGTATTATACTTTTACATCAAATCAATTTTGAAATTAAATTTGCATCAGTTTTTATATTTAATTAATTCTAAAAAGTATTACTTAGATTGATCTACCGACAGCTCAAAATTTTAAATAGTACCTTTATTTGAAGATGTAATTTATTAGCACAAGGAAAAGTTGATAACTTTAATTTGCTAGCATGTATGTTATTTATACTCTTCTAAAAATGCTGCTATTTTCTTTATAAATGCTAAATTATTTGTATGTGAATTTAAGGTTTGCATAAGGCTTTGCAATTTATTTTCAGTTAGTCTGTAACATTTATTAATTATTAAAGTATTTTATAAGTGTTGTTAAATGAGACAATTAGTAAAAAAGATTTGGTATAAAGTAAGGAAAACTAAGACCTAAAAGAACTAATTTTAATTCTATATTTTTTTATAACTAAGCAAAGAAGAGAAAAACAAAGCTTAAGCTTTTATAAGATTTTCAATCTATATAATCAATAAAAAAGGCTAAATATAATGATTTTTATAATTTATAATATCTTATCTCTAAGAAGTATAAAGCTTAGTAAAATTTACCAAAAATTATATATTTTTTAACCATTTTTAAATAAACATAATATTTTAAAAAATACTCTATTTTATAAAAAGTTTAAATAAGTATATCTAAAAATACTAATAAAAATATATATCCTATTTTACTATAAAGATTATATAATTTAATATATGCTAAAAAAACTTATTATATAAATTGAAAACATTTTATTTAATATATATTTTGCACTAATATTATTTTAACTATAGTAGTTTTTTTCTAAAATATTAATATTTTAATAAAAAATTTATAACTAATTTTTTTAAGTAGTAATTTTTAAATTATTTTTATTTATTTATTTTTTATTTTAAGATTATTTATTATATATATTAGTTTTTATTAATACTTAAAGTTAATTATTCTAAAAAAGTAACTATAAAAAATAATAAAATTTAATTAAAACTTTAAAAAAGGTTAAATATATATATAAAGCTTATTTATTATTAATATAATTAAATGTTTAATATTAAATAATTTACTTATTAATTTTACTACTATTAAATTTAAATATAAAAATTATTAATACTAAAAAAACTTTAAAAAAAAATAATAGTATAATAAATATTACTTGCTTTTTATAGAATAATAATTTAATATAAATACTAAAGTAAATTAAATTATATTTATAGCTAACTTAAATTATTAAACTTAAATTCAATCTAATATTTTTATTTTAACTATTATTTAACTAAATATTTATATAATTAAATATTAACTATATTTTATTATTAAATAAAAACTTATTTTTAAACTTATATTTTTTATAATTTATGTTATATTTTATTATATTATATTTTTAAGTACTTAAAAATGTTATTATAAACTAAAAAGCTAATTATAAATACTATTATAATAATAGTAAAAAAATAAACTATAAACTATAAAAAAAAGTTTAATAATTTTATTTAATTTTAGTATTTTATTATTAGTTATATTAAATTTTTATAAAAGTATTTAAAACTATATAAAGTAATTTTAGCTAAAATATTTTTAATTTAATTAAATAGCTTTAATATTTTTATTATATATTTTAGTTCTATTTTTAAGTATAATATATTTTAAGCCTATTTTAATAATAGCTTATATATATTTAATAAAGTAAAATTAATACTATATATATTTTAAAATTTTTAAAACTATAATTAATTTTTCTTAAAATATAATCTAGTATATTATTTTATATTAAATTAATTTATTATTAGCTTTGATTTTTTTTTAATTTTGAAAATAATATTTAATATAATACTATAAATTTTTAAGCTAATATTTAGCTTAATAAAGCATATAGCTCTAATATTACTTTAATTATTAATTTTAAAAAAATATATATTAGTTAATATTTTTAATATAAATAAAATAATATATTTAGCATTTAATTATTTTTTATAAAAATGCAATTATATATAAAGCTTATTATACTTTTAGTTAGTTTTAATCTAAAGTTTATTATTATTCTATTAAAAAAGCAGTTATTTTACTAAACTAATAATAATTTTATTTTAAAAACTAGTAACTTAAAATATTTTCAGCTTTTTAAAAGTTTTAAATTAAATTAATTAAAAGTTATAAATGTATATTTTTTAATAATTTATATATATTATAAAAAAGACTATTTAAAATTTTTTAGATTATTTTTTTAATAAACTTTTATATTATATATAAACAAAGTTTTTTAATTAGATTAAAATTAAAGTTATAATAAATTTTTATATATTTAAAAATTAAGTAATTTAGTTAATTTTTATTATTTTAAAATATATTTATAGCAATTAAATTAGTATAAAAGTAATTAAGTATATTTTATATATATTAAATGTTAAAATAAACTAATAATTTTTAATTAAATCTTTTAAATAATTTAAAATAATTTTTTAAGTAACTTTAATAAATATTAATATTAAAAT
>JAWQFY010000349.1:0-35690 GCA_037055185.1 Capillidium rhysosporum | reverse complement strand
TAATATAATATTAAAAATAAAAAATAAAAAATTAAAGTAAAAAAATTAAATTAAATTATAAAAAAAACTAATATATAATTTTATTTAATAAAATAAAATAAAAATTAATTATTTAGTTGACTTTTATTGCTATTTTTAGCATTTAAATTATTAGTATTTTTTATATTAGTTATATATAATAAAAATTATTTATAAATAATAAGTTTTTTTAAATTGCTATAAAAATTTACTTATAAAAATAGTTTTTTAAATATTATTTATAAAAAATGATTAAAAATTAAAAAAAAACATATATAAATAAAAATACAAAATTTTCATTATTGGATATTATATTTATATTTACTATACTTTAGCTTTATTTTTATACTATTACTTTTTTCTTGTATTTATTTTATATAAAACTATTTATCTAATTATTTTATTAATTTTAAGCAAGTTAATAATATTATAAAAGTTATTTTTTTACTTAAAAATAATGGATTTATATTAGCTACTTAGTAAATATATAATATATTAAATTAATTTGAAAAATTAATATCAATATAAGTTAATAATATAATAATTTTTGCTAATTATATTATAATTTTATTTTTATTTAAAAAACTAAAATAATATAAATAATTTAATAAAGTTAAATATTTAATAATTTTTGTATAAATTGATCTAATTAATTATAAATTTTATATTAATATAAAAGCTAAAGTATTATACTTAATAATAAATAATAATAATATTTTTACAAGAAATAAAAAAATAAAGTTTTTAAGCCTAATTTTAAAAAGGTTATAAAATTTTTAAACTAAAATATAAAAAATTAAAAAAAATAAATTAAAATAGTAGTCTATTTTTAAAGTACTTTATTACTTAGTAAGTTAAATAAAATATTAATAAAAAATAAAAGTATTAATTTTAGTTTTTAATACTGCTATATATACTTATATTAATTTTTACTTATTTATAACCCTTTTTACTATAATTAAAAGTAATGTTAAAAAGAGATTAAGTATAATACTATAAGGTTTTATTTAAGTTTACTTATAATATTTAGCCTATATAGTATAGTAAAGCTAAATTTGCTACTTTTTTACCACTTTTTAATTTTTAAACTTCTATATTTAGCAATTTTAACTAAAAGATAATTTTGTCTAATATTATATTAATATAGCTTTATATAAGCTATTTTTACTTTTTAAGATATATTTTAATTTTTTATAGTTTTTTTTGTAAATTATTTTACTAAATAGTAGCTATTTTTTAGCCTTTTTAGTTTTCTGCTTCTATTAATCTAATATACTTAAACTTAGCTAAATTAGTAGTTTATTATTATATTTTCTAGTTTTATTAAAAATTAAATTAGTTTAAAGACTAGATTTTTATAATTTTACCTTTTTAAAAGTTTTTTTTTACTAATTAAGCTTAGTTAGCAACCTAACTAGCACAATTAATTTATAATTTATATATATATATATAAGTTTTAAAAAATAATTATTAATAAGTATAAAATAGTTTTATTAAAATTTTTACATCTTATTTAGTTTTAGAGTATTATAAAATTTTTAAAAGTTAAATATTTTATTATTATATATTTTTATTAATTAAAATAATTTACATTTAATTTTTAATATAGCTATTATATTAATTTATATCAATATTACTAATATATAAAAATTAATTTTCATATATTTTTATTAAGTATTTACAAAATTTAAAATTTATTAATTTACTTCTTAAGCTAACTTTAAAATCAGGTTTAATTATAATACTTAAATCATCTATATAATAGTAAAATAATAACAATAAATAAATAAAAAGCTGCATATTAAATAAGGGTACTATAAATAATGATGGTAGTGCTTATATTTAAATTCTTTTAGAAAATATAATAACAAATTAAAATAAATAAATTTCTAATTTTTTGAATCTTACTATACTTATTAATGTATTATCAAGATAGTTAACAAATATTTAAATAGATTTTTGTTTCCTAATTTTAATATATAGTCAGTTTATAGTATTTTAAGTAGATTGACTAGTTTAAAAGAATTTAAAGTTAGATAGTACATATACAAGTTACTATACTTAAGAGAGTTATATATCTTGAGTTTCTCTTATAGAATAAACTTTTTAGTTTTAATATTTAGATATTTTTTTAAATTTAGTACATTAAATATTTAGAAAAGTCTTAATTTTATGCTACTATAAAAAGTAATATATATATATTTCAATAAAAACTGGTCCGCCAATCTAACAATAATAAAAATAGATTTCCAAATGTTAATAAATCAAAACGAAATAAAATAACTTTCATATCCTTAATTAAAAATATTAAGTAAAAACTTAAATTAAAATCTACAAAATTTACAAAGTTTATATTAAAAAATAGTTCAATGTCTAACATCCACAGGGTTAACTTGATTATCCAAAGAATCATGATTAAGGAAGATTGGTGAAGGTAAGGCAGCTTCCACACTGTATTTACAATCTAATTCCAGAGGGTTAAGAAGTGGTGAAGTTTCATCTAAGAGAACCTTACCGACAGCAGCACCATTTTTCCCATCTGCTGCGGCTTTATTATCAGTGGTATTATCCCCGTTCAAATTCAATCTTTTAGCCGACAACTTCTTCTTAATCCTTCTCTGCTGCAATATGAAGCCTCTAAACCAGAACATATGTAACGGGAAAATACAGAGCAAAATTATACCAGGCGCAGTTTTAGTATCGTAGAGAAGGAAATAAACCATAATAACAAAATGGTATAAGATCCTAGTTAAGAAGTATGATAATCCAAAGTAAAAGTCACTTCTTAAAGATTTGTTCAATTGACCCAATCCAAGTATCATAGTTGGAATTTCAAGTGGGCATAGTAATAAAAAGTGAGTTGCTAAATCATCGGTCAGCGTAATATAATTAATTAAAATATAAACAGTATGGTGAAACCACCCAGTTAAGAATTGTATATGCTGAGGGTAGTATAGTACTCCAAGTATCAGGTCGAAAGTTAAAGTGGTAGTGAACAGAGTTACTATCACAATTGAGAATTGACTAGATGGAGTTAATATTTTCAGATCGAAAGAGTTGGTAATTAAAATGTAGAGTTGAGGTAAACTTGCTAAAGAAAGGATAAATGCTTGTACGGTACCTATCACCCAACTAAGCTGTTTTGGAGTAGTGAGGATACCGGTGTTCTTGACTATTAAGAATATACTCGTAGTAAGTATGCTCGTCAGTATTATAGTCTCGTAAATCGGACTAGTAAGTAGGATGGGATACCAATTCATAGCGCTTCCAATGTTAATTCTGAGCTCTTATTGCTAATGTTATTGGCTGTAAGGTTCGCTTTTATAGAGAAGGGTTGTTGGAATCAAATTTTACAACTTTAAATTTTTTCTAAATCGAAAGATGAAATTGAAAATTGAAAATTAAAAATGGTTAAACTTTACGCGTTGGTCAGCCCCTTTAACATATTTTAAAATGAAAAAAGGGGGCATGTATGAAGACTGCTGGTCAGCCAACTCTACCCTTACAAAACAGTTAAACAATATGTTAAAAAGGAAGTTGACTAACTTTGTCGCTTCTAACGCAATCAACTTAACTTTATGTCGCTTTTTCAATTTATAAATCCAACTTATTTAGCTGTCTCATTAACCACAATTTTAACCAAGGTATCGCTGTACCGCGGCCTAAGTAAAAAATTTAAACTAGAAAAATCAAAAAGTTGGATCCTAAGTACTGTATTAGCTTTCAATTTAACTTTAATTTCGATACCTTCACAACTAACTTTAATTAAATCTAATTACTCTCTAGTACCCTTTGTCAAATCTAGTCTATCGGGAGATTGTATATTAGTATACTTCATAACTTCGTTAGTTTTAGATCTAGTTATCGGTTCTATATACTACCCTAAGCAGGTTGACCCAATTACAGGTTATCTCCACCATACCATATATATACTGTTGGGGGTGTTAGGTATAGTCTACAATTTAGGCGATTTATTTCGATTAATCGCGCTACTGGAGCTACCCACTTTCTTCATAGGTTTAAATTCCTTGTTTCCCAACTTTAAGCCTTATGGGTATAAGTTATTGTTAGTTAGTTATTTTTTAACTAGGGTATGCTACAATTTATTTTGTATTTATTTGACGAATACTTTAACGGAATTTCGGTTACCTTTCTATTTGATGTTGCTAATTTTTCCTATGCATCTAAATTGGTTTATCAAGATTTTGTTCAAGAATATTTAAAATTAAAATAATAACTATTTGTAGTTTTTATATATGTTATTTTAAGGTGGTTAGCGATGCTTTTTATTTTAAATGAATATTGGATGCTAAGGTTAATTCTATACTACAAAAACTTTAAAAGCTGGGTTTTATCCCGAGCGAGTTAGTTAGGGTGTGGTTCATTTCGGAGGTAAGGTATATGAAATCCTTACTCACACGCCAACTTTGCATCAAAACTTGATAAAGCAATGGCAAACGCTTGTAAGGGGCATAGGGGATATTGGTAATCCAATGAGAATCTATCTTCAGCCACTCTACCGAACTGCAGTACCAAATAATCGAGATCGGAGCAATGTACAATTTGAAAATTCTTTACGGAAGCTAAGGTAACCCTACCGTTAAAATTTAATACGTAACTTTGACTATCCTCGTTCCACTGCGGTACCTTATTATTTAAAACTAGTAGTTGCCGTTCGCTACTTTTATATTTGGATACTAATCCTTCTCGTTCCTAAGTTATAAATTGAAATTAGTATTTGGAACTGAAAGTAGGTAAAAAGGAGAGTATTTACAGTTACAGGTCTAAATTCGGGTCGTTGGCCTTCTTTAGTCATACCCATAAGTAAAATAGTCATCTTACGTGGACCTTTCAATCCTAACAAATTAGGTTCCTAAAAATGCTATTAATAAAAGTACATTTTTTTCTTAGATATTTACGTAAAATACGGTACCTAGCTCCTGCCTTAATTTAATTTCTTTATCACTCTGGTAGGATTCAACCTCTTCCTCCCTTGAACTTGAGTTGTTGTTGTTGGGCTGTACCTTGTTCCGTTTAAATTTGTTGGGACTGATACCACTATCATATATGTTAAACTGAGTACCAAGGAAGTTGGACCTACAAAAATACAAAATTTATACTTTATTATCTAGCTATAGGTATAATTTCAATACCTCACTTTACCGACCAAATTATTTTTATCTTCTAAGCCACCCCCATTAAATATAAAGTAAGTGGATCCTTTACCGGAAAACTTGTTCCTCGTAGCTTCCAACATTATCAAGTTATCCTGCTCCCTAACCAGCTGGTAGACTATAGGTTTACCTTTCTCCTTCTTACGTACTATCCTGCATAGAACTTTCTCACCCTGCCTACAAGGCTGTAAGCAATCCACGCCACAATTCAAACTTGGACTAGGGAATGACATTTGCGGATTACTAGAAGTTAAAGTTGCTGCCGTTTGGCTTGGGTATATCGGATCTAATACGTTCTCCAGGTACGCCGAATGTACGCTGGTTCGATTCAACAAACTTGCGGAAGTTTCACTTTGTAAAGTACGTAGTCGTGGTGATAGTATTAACACTATTAAAAGATATATAGGTTAATTTTTGGTTTAAAAAGGTTGGGTTTAACTTTCTGTTGAACTAAACTTACCTTGGTTATCCGAATCTCTAGAATCAATTGTCTGTGCAACAATAGGGTTCATTGACTGTTGTGTATCGTAAAAGTTGTTGGAAAGCATAGTGTCGATTTAAAATGTGATGGTATGAAAAACTTAAAAAAATAAATATATCTATCCAATATATTTAAGCTAACATGTTTATATATATTATGATTTAAGCGAAATATCGTTATAAACAAAATAGCAACTAACCTTTATAATAAACTTGTAAAATATTAATACTTTAAAAATATAATATCAACAATAAACGTATATGAATAACTAGTAGAAAGCTTTCGAAATAAGCCGTTATACTTTTCAAAAACAAATAAATATTTTAGCTTTAGTTTTGTAAACATAGTTATCCTTATTATTTTTATTAAACTAAAAGTTAAACTATTTAAATTTTGACGTTAAAATTATACTATAGTTTGGAGTTTTTGGATTTTGTTGGTGATAATGAGAAATTATTACCGTTTATAAGCGGGCCACCAGTCTAAAAAAAGGAATATATTTAAAAAGTTAAAATAAAATATAAACGGTTTAATAGAATATGTATAATTTTTTATTTTAAAAAACTATCGTTATTACGCTTACATATTAGCACATTAAAATTGAGATATATTTAATTTTCTAGAATTTTAATATGCTGAGTTATAAAAGTAAAAAATATATTTTTTTAAAATTAAAATTTATACATATTCTATTAAACCGTTTATTTTTTATTTTAGCTTTTTAAATATATTCCTTCTTTTAGACTGGTGGTCTGCTTATAAACTGTAACAATAATTGATTATTGCATTTGATTGCAAACACCAACCTATATAACTGGACTAATATCCACCAATAAAATTTACTAAAATTTATCCAATTAAAATGATAAATTTATGATTTAGATCTTATCTCTAAAAGTTTAGTTTACAGATCTAATACTTTATTATAAAAGACATTTAGATCAAGATGCCAATTCATTTTGGAGCGTTAACCCCTTTAGCAATCATTAGTGCTATGTTTGGTGTAACATCAGGAGGGTTATATTTTTTACAAAAGTATAGAAATGAAGGAAAGGTAATTTTATCTAGGAAAGTAGCATTTATTTAAATTAAAGGAATTGTTTTAAATTCAGTATCCTCGTTATAACATGGATATTTGGGATGCTCGTATGATGGATCGTGATGAGAGACTTACCGGTACCCGTCGTGGACAGACAGTAATTATTTTTAAAAAGTAATTTGCTTTAACAATAACGAAATTTTTTATTTATAGCATGCTGCTATCGCTCCTGCTGAATTTGCAACCAATTCCTATATTAAGGTTGAACCACCCCAAAACCGCGTGTTTTATTAAATTTGGGTATTTATTCATAAACTTATTAAGTATTTAAACTTCTCACTTACATATTTTTTAAATTTATAAAATACTAATGTTCTAACGCTATAATATTTGAAAAAGGTTGATATTATACATGTGCTATATTGTCATTTTTGGGATAGAAGTATACTTGAAAACTATAAAAAATGATTTAGAATTTCATTCAGTATATAAAATGTCTATTTGTTCAATAATAGCTATTTTGTAATTAATTTATAAGTAATATAAATGTTGAAATGTTTTCTTAAATAAATGCCTAGAAAAATAAAAGCAAATATAAATAATATAATAAATTATTAAAATAAATCCTAAAACAATGATAAAAAAGTTATTCTAAAAGTTAGTTTTTAAAACATTATTTTAATGTTGATATTTAGTATTTATACTAAAAATAATATGTACAATTTATAATTGCATTTAAAAATACATAATCTGCATGATTCTATACACAAAATTATTTTGTTATTATATCATTATATTAGTTTAAAAATACTAGATATTTAATTAAGTTTTATTTTACTAATAAATTACTATTTATAAATAATATAAAAACTATTTATAAATAATATAAAAACTATTTATAAATAATATAAAAACTATTTATAATTAATAAATTTTAAAATCTTGAGTTTTATTTTTCATTAATTTAAATAACTGTATTAACTTTAAAAGATATTATAGCAATATTTTTAATACAAATTATTTTAAAGTAAACTATAGTAAATAATATTAAGTTCTTATATATTTAATATATAAATAGCTAAAAATATAAATATATGTATAATATAGTATTAATAGTTTATAGCAAAACTATAATATGCACTTTTAATAGCTTTTATTTTTAGTTATTTTATAATAAAGTATAATATACATTTATTAAATTTAGCTTAATTTTAAAGTTTACCTATATATAAATTTAAAGTAAATATATATAAAGTTAATAAAAAATTTTATTTTTAATTAAATAATGATTTAAGATTAGCTATTAATATATTTATATATATATTAATAATATAACAATTTGGTAGATTTTTTTAGCTAGTTACTTTTTAAATTAGTAAATAATAAATTAAATTAAACTAAATTATAAATAAAAGTTATAATTTATAATTGTTATTTATAAATCTTTTTAGCTTAAATATACTAATTATTATAAAATATAGCTTTATAAAACTATAATAAAGTAGTAGTTTAGATATATATATATATAATAAGCTATTCTTTAAATAATATTTTATACTTTATATAAAAAATATTTTTATATATTTAAATTAAAGCCAAAAATATATTAATATAAAAATTTAATACTTTTAGCTTATATATAAAATAAATAAATCTAAATATATTTTCTAATAATTAAAAAATATTAAAATAGTATTTATATTTATAGTATATAGTTATATATTAAAACAGTTTTATAGTTTTAATTTTAAGTTTTTTAAATAAATAAATATTAGCATTAAAGTTAATTTTAAAATTTTTAAAATAGTATAAGTTATAAATAGTTATTTAATAAATATATATAATAGTAAACTATATATTTAAATTTTAATTAAGTTAATATATATTATTTATTTTTAATATTATATAACTTTACTATATAAAGTTAAATAATATTATTTAAATAATTAATATATATCTAGCTTTTTTAAATAAAAAATACAATTTAGTATAAAAATTTTATCTTTTTATTTTTTTAATAATTATAGTAATAGGTTAAAGTATAAATATAATACTTATATATTTTTTTAGCATATATTTTAAAATTTTTAATTTAGTTAAAAATCTATAAAAGAAAAAAAATCTAATTTTACTATTATTTAGCTTATTTACTAATATATTTATATAATAGCTTAAAAAGTTAAAAGTAAAATATTAATTATTTTAGCTATATTAATAACTTTATAATAATAATTTTATATAAAACTATTTTTGATATATATTTAATTATAGTAGTTTTTATTATATTTAGTAAACTTTTTACTAATATATTTATATAATAATACTTTTTAGCTACTTTTTATAATATTTTATTACTTAATAACTTAATAAATTACAAGCTTTTAATTATTTTAATTTTTAAAGATTATTTTATTTTTATCTCTTTTTTTTCTAATTTTATATAATAAAACTATTTAAATTTTACTTTAATAATTTTATATAATAGATTTTAAATATTTAATCAAAATTTTAAAAAAAAAATATTTTCTATATTATTATTTTTACTTAAATTTTTATAAGTTTATAGTTTTTAAATAAATTTAATATAGCTGTAAGTACTATTGATAAAAAACTTTATAACTAAATTAAATTATAAATTATAATAGCTAATATTAAAATAGTAAAACTTAATTAATTTTTTTATTTTGTATTATTTTTATACTTTTATTTTATTAAATATATTAAAGCTATTTAAAATTATAAATACCTATATTTTTTTTATAAATTTTATATATTAGATTTAATTATTTTACTACTTGTTAATAGTTTGTAATTTTTATAGCTATTATTATTTAAAACCTTAATTAAATATAAAATTATATTAATTTTATTACTAAGTTACTATTAATTTTACTGGTTTATATTACCTATTAATTTTATTTATTTTTTATCTCAATAATTAATAATAATACTAAACTTATTCTATTATTATTCACTAATTCTTATATATAAATGTTTATATTTATAGCTATTACTATATTATAGAATTTTATACTATATAATGTATACTTTATTATTAATACTATACTAAAAACTAAATACTATGCTTTTTAATTTAATTTTAAAAATTAAAATTAGTTATTTTTTAAAGTATTTAGTTATTTATATATATTATATTAAATACTAAAATTTAAAATATTAATTTTTAAATATAATTAATAATTTAAAAACTTTTTATTAAAGTATAAAAAAACTATATTTAAAAAATATATAGCTAAAAAATTAACTAAAAACTTTTAATTGAATTTTTAATAAGTAATTTTTATCATTTTATGCTTTATATTATTAAAATAAAAAATAAAATTTAAAAACATTTTTAAATTATAAATTAATAAGCTATTAATATTTATAATTTTAATATATTAAGCTTATTAGCTTTTATTTTAGTAATAGTTTTTCTAGTTTAAACTCATAATTAAATATTAATAAAAATAAATTATAAAATTATAACTTTTTATAAATTAATAATATATTAAAACTAAAAATAAAAAAAATTAAATAAAAAAAAATATATAAATAAAAAAGCTATAATAAATAAATTGTTTTTTTTTAAATTAATTTTTAATATTTATACTTTATTTTTTAGCTAAATTTAACTAATAAACCAATTTTATTTTAAAATATTCTTAAATAAACTATAATATATATAGTTATATTTTACTTTATTTCCTTTTAATTTAAGCTAATTAAAATATAAGTTTATTAAAAAAGTTAAATTAAATATTTATTTGTATTTTAATTTTAAGTAGATTAGATTTATAAATAGCTTATTTTATATAATCTTTCAAATATACTTCTATAAAATCAAGTTGCTTATAGTGAAATAGTAGACTAAAACTAGTTTAAAGACTAAAAAATATATGATTTATAATATTAAAGAAATTAAGGTAATAAAAATTATTATATTTCTAAAATAATCAATTTAAAGGTTAATTTTAGTAAAGTAAAATGTAAAAAATTAATAAATTAAAATGAAATAAGCTGTATATTTTTTAAAAAACAATATTTTTAAAATATAGCCTATTTAAAAAATTTGACCAAACTTTAAATTGTCTATTTTTATTATATAAAAATATATTCTTTACTGCTTAAAAAATTTATGTTTAGTTTATTCAATCAAATTAATTTTACTTTACTTAAATATACCAATAAAATTTAATATGGCCAGGGTTTATGTATTCTATCCAGTCATTTGAAAATAAACAATTTGTATATCAATTCAAGACTAGAATGTTACTAGTTACTGCTGTTCAAATACTTTTGATTTACAACAAATATATATTTATAAAATTTTCTTTAATAAACAATTATAGGAGTATTAGACTACACAGCCCATCGTACTGCTTTAGGAATTAGGTTTCAAAAAAGTCAGCTAAAACCTAAAAAACCAATTATTTCTTCGACTTTTTACCTGAGGCAATCTTTTCTTTACGTTTCTTTACAGCTTTCGGGATCTTCGTTTTCCTAGATTCTCTAGCAGCCTCCTTGACCGCCTTTTTACGTTCCTAAATTCAAAAATGTTAATATAAGTAGAATAAACAGATAAACAAGCACCTTTTTAAGTTCTTTATCTTCGAACCGTTTACCTTGCTGTGGATTAGGTTCCCTTTCATCCCAAACGTCACTAGCATCGCTGTCATTAGCTTCATCCTCCTCCTCACTGTCTTCAGAGCCGGATTCCACGCTTTCCGCGTCACTATCGAATACTGCTGCTTTTTTCAATAGTTGCGTAGGTTTTTTAACATTTCCTTTGACTCCATCTTCATTTATACCAGGATTGCCTATTGACTCTTTGGTAGGATTTACTTTGATATCATCGTCACTAAAGTCATCATCAAGCTTTTTTGAATTGGAAGGTTTAAGTAGACTGTTATAGTTCAGATCGGCAGCTTTACCGGACCGGATCTTGGAGAGATCACCTTCGATGTTGATGACTTCATCAAGGTGTCTGGGGATATAGGTTTTTTTGAAGACCTCCTCCTCTTCCATTAGTTTCTTAGTCTCCTCAGCTGATCGCTCCGACATACGGGTGGCGATATCCTCAAGTATTTTATCCAGAGCGTCACCCTCCTCAGTAGGTAAGGTGGCGTCCATCACGAAGTCGTAGAGTTCCTTTACCGTCATGACCGCTACTCCTTTCCTACGGAAGTAGTCAGTAATGTTGGTACAGTCACTCCTTAAGAATTCTGAGGCGTGGGGGTGGTCGTGTTCCACCGACTGAGATACGTCGATCACGTACAGCATCTTGTTGTGGTACAGTATATTGTACTCACTTAAGTCGGCATGTACAAGGTGGCACACGTGGTACATTCTACGCATCAAACTGATAATCTGCGCGTACAGAGAGGGGTATCTATCATTAGATACTTTGGCGTCCTTAAGCCTAGGATAAGCCCAACCGTCAGGAGTGCCCAAGAAATCCATGACCAGTACATGCATCCGAAGTAGTAAAGGTTTTGGACAAGGTATACCGGCAGCTTCCAATCGTTTCAAATTTCGTAGCTCCTTCTCAGCCCAAACCTTTACCATCTTACGTGGGTTGTGTCTAGAATATCCTTGCCTAAAACGGAATTCACCAGTTACGTACCTATCACGGTCTTTGAATACGAGGATAGAAGTTTTATAGATCTTTATAGCTAACTGACCCCCCCCTTCTGTACGTGCGTGGTACACGTTAGCTTCCTTACCAGTACTTATACACCCGTTTACCTCGTAGAACACATTTCGGTTCAATAGTTTAAACAGTATAATACGGGTTCGTGGATCCAACACTTGTTCGGTAGTCGCTCGATCTGACTTATCCTTATTGTACTGTTTATCTCCCTGTGCTTTTCTACTACCAGATTTTAAATCCCCAACTAAACCTGGACTAGGTGCTGACCAATTATCTAAAAAAAAGTTAGTTTTCAAATTCTTTCTATAGTTTATGTATCTACCTAGTTGAATACGGTTTGAAAATTTTGAAAGTGCATCTAGTTGATCACTGTATACCGTTTTATTGACTTTAACCTTGGATTCGGTCGATTCCTGCTTTTCATCAGTATTCTTAGCAGTTGAAGTTGGTTTCTTTTTAATCGGTACTGATACACTTAAATTCTCCATCTTACTTTTTATTTTGTTGTACTGTTTTGTAAAATCTAGTTACGTTAATTTTTAAAATAATATATAGACTAACCTCCTGAAGCATCATTCCATTGATCTAAATTATTTAACTGGTCATCATGATAACATTGATATTCGAACTCAAGTTCATCTTCTTCATTCCATTCCTCTTCATCTACATTTTCATCTATATGTTCTTCAATATCTCTATCTGTTTGCACTTCATTTCTATGTATATCTTCTATATTTGTTGCCATTTTTCTATTCCTAAAAACTTTTGATTTGAAACCTTTATTTTTTCAAAGTTAGAAATTGATTTCAAAAATACCCTCTAAATTTAGCAGACCAATGTTAAATTGGTTATTTCTGTATATTTTGATCTAATAGCATTTCGATATTTCAATAATTTTACTTAATTTACAACTTTAGCTTAAAAACTCACTTTATAACATAAAGGAAACTGTGCGTTTTTTCGAATTTTATAATTCGATTATGTAAATGATAAGAAAATTATTGCCAAATTAAAATAAATGAAACAAGATTATTACTGGGTTATATTGGCTGGATAACTTAGATTTATATAAATTTCATGTGTAGGTATAAAAAATGGGCTGTAATTACAAGATAAAGCTTGGTTAATTTTGTTTTAACCCAAACTATTATATCTTCAGGTATAACACAGCTTATCACTGTTTGTAAAAAATAAATCACATATAGAAAGTACTTAACGTGTTTAAAACTCAAAATCTAATGATAAATTTTTTTGATAGAGATGACTCAAAAGTACTTAGATCCCTCAACTGCGCTATCAGTTTTAAAAGAGCAAGAAAGGGATGGTTTAAACGTAGAACAGTTGTTAGATCCGCAAATATCAGGTGGGCTCACCTATAACGATTTTTTAATATTGCCTGGTTACATTGATTTCCCTGCCCATACTGTGGATTGTGAAGTCAATATAACCAGGAACATCAAGATCAAGACTCCGTTCGTATCCAGTCCTATGGACACCGTAACTGAGACTGATATGGCTATCAACATGGCTCTTTTGGGTGGATTAGGTGTTATTCATAACAACTGTTCAGTTGAGGATCAAGCTGCCTTAGTACGAAGCGTTAAGAAGTTTGAAAACGGGTTTATCACCGATCCAGTATGTCTTTCACCTAACTCTACCTTGGCCGACGTTTGGGAAATTAAAGCTAAGCAGGGATTTGGTGGTATCCCCATCACCGAATCTGGTAAGCTAGGTAGTAGATTATTAGGTATTGTAACTGCTCGTGACGTACAGTTCCATCCTGACCCTAAAACTAAGATCAGTCAGTTGATGTCTACCGATTTGGTAGTTGCTCACGCTGGTGTCACTTTAGACGAAGCCAACAAGATTCTCCGTGACTCTAAAAAGGGTAAGTTACCTATCGTCAACGACAACTACGAGCTAGTTTCCTTACTCTCTCGTTCTGATCTGTTGAAAAACCGTGATTTCCCACTCTCCTCCAAACGTACTCTATCTAAACAACTAATCTGTGCTGCAGCTATCAGTACTCGTCCTGACGATCGAGGTAGACTAGCTAAACTCGTTGAAGCTGGGTTGGACATCGTCGTAATTGATAGTAGCCAAGGTAGCTCTTCCTTTCAGATTGAAATGATCAAATACATCAAAGAGACTTACGGAGACAAGTTAGAAATTATCGCGGGTAACGTGGTTACTCAGGAGCAGGCGGCTAATCTCATTGCGGCCGGTGCCGATGGTTTGAGAGTAGGTATGGGTAGTGGTTCTATCTGTATCACCCAAGAAGTTATGGCGGTAGGCCGTCCCCAAGGTACTGCCGTATACCGGGTATCCAAATTCGCACGCCAATTCGGTATACCTGTCATAGCCGATGGTGGTATCCAGAACGTAGGGCACATCACCAAAGCTTTAGCTTTGGGCGCCAGTGCCGTCATGATGGGTGGGCTACTAGCTGGTACCACCGAGTCCCCCGGTGATTATTTCTACCACGAGGGCAAACGTCTCAAAAAATACCGTGGTATGGGTTCCATCGACGCCATGGAGAAATCTGGACCAGGTGCTAAAGCAGCCGAAGATTCCGGTTCTTTAAAACGTTACTTTTCCGAGTCTGATGCTATCAAGGTCGCTCAGGGTGTAACTGGTGCCGTCGTAGATAAGGGTTCTATTCGTAAGTTCATACCCTACCTTCTCACTGGCCTCCAGCACGGTCTTCAGGATATTGGTGTTCGTTCCATCCAAGCTTTGCAAGAAGGTGTTTTTGACTTTTCGGTTAGGTTCGAAAAACGTACCGCGGCTGCTCAGTATGAAGGCGGTGTACACGGTTTACATACTTACGAGAAACGTCTTTTCGCTTAACTTTCTACTCATTTTAAAATGAATAAAAAAATATTTTTAGATTTTTTAAATTTTCAACATTGAATTTCAAATATATATTTTTACAAAATTAGATGCTTATTTTTGCATCTAAGTAATCTTGTATCTATCATAAGCTAAATATGAATTGAGGAGTATAAGTTTTAATCGCTTTTTAACCTACATTATCTGTAACCAACTTAGATTTATGCCCAATTTCTAGGGTGCTTCAAAACATCGATAAGTTCCGCTTCCTTCGAACCTTTTTCGGGCTGGATATTGTAACCCCATCGTGCTACAGGAGGCAAAGAAACTAGTATAGATTCAACTTTAGGGTTAGGAGCCAGTAGACCAAACTTAGTACCCCGATCATGTAACAAATTAAATTCTACGTACCTACCCCTCCTCACCTGTTGCCATTCCAACTGTTTGGCAGTAAAAGGGGTATCTTTACGTTTTAAAAGAATGGGTATGTAGGATGGTAAAAAACTTTTACCGCATGCCTGTACCATAGCGAATAAGGTTTCTTTATCTCCATATTTAAAATCTACGTCATCGAAGAAAATGCCACCTACACCTCTACACTCCTGTCGGTGCGAGTTGTAGAAGTATTTATCACACCAACTTTTAAATTTGGGGTAGTAAGTAGTGTCGAAATTATCTAGACTTTGCTTCAGGGTTGAATGGAAGTGTTTGGAATCGGATTCGTCCAAAAAGGCTGGTGTTAGATCGGAACCACCACCGAACCACCATACTAAGCCCTCATCGCTGTCCACTTCGAAGTAACGGTAGTTTAAATGGACTGTTGGTGCAAACGGATTCTTAGGATGTAGAACTAACGAGATGGAGGCCGTAAAGAACGGGTACAATTGATTACCTTGAAACTTGTCACCTACTTCACTACGCATCTGTCGTACTGCTTGTGGTGGTAACTTCCCATTCACTATGGATACGTTCACACCACCCCGACCTAATACGTTCCCATCTTCTAACACGCAGCTTATACTTTCGCCACTGTTGTTGGGACGTAAATATCTGTCGGTTTTAAAGCTGGTACCATCTACCTCACTTAAATTTTTACAAATATCAGCTTGTAAATCTAATACAAATTTTGTCATCTTTGTTCGCATATCTACATCCCCATCTCTTCCTATTTCATTGCTTTTTTTCATAGAATGTATGCTTTCACATCGTATTTTTTGGGTTGTCTAGCATGATAGTATTAGTATAAAATAAATAGAAAATATATACCAAAGCTTTGTATTTATAAAGTTGGTAGCTTGCTAAAGATACTCCAGCTCCTGCCAAAAGTAAGAATCCACCGGTCGTAACTTTACTACCTAACAACTGCTTTGGTTTAATATTGGAGGTCTTGGTCGTTATGCTTCTCAGATACTTCATAATACTTTTTGAAACTGATGGAACTCAGGTATAAAAGTTTTGATGGCCTTTTAATTATATACGTCATCATATTTTTTTTTAGTTTAAAAACTAAGGGAACATCCAAGTATTCTATTTTCAGATGGAAGAACATAATAGATTCAAGTTGATAAATATGTCGAGCCAAACTCCTGAGAAGATGACTGTAGAGCTTGTAATCGAAGCCATCAGTAAACACAGAAAACATCTAAAATAAGATAGTCATATTTTCAACAAAAGGATGTTTCAAATTAAAGTTACTAAAATGTTAAGTGAACAGTTTAAAAATTAAATACAGTGAAAGTTGTAAAAAAAGTTAGTGGTGGACTCAGTTCCCATACACTAAATACAAATTTATTATCATTTATTTATCAATTAAACTTATAGGTGGAGACAAAATCGTATACTTTTTACCGACAAAACTATTATACTGTTGTACTGCTAAATTTCTTAGGATAGTGTCAGATAATAAGCCATATTATAGCTCTAGGCTTATTAACTATTTAATTTCAATTTATTATTAATCAATTAGGGAGATATATGTAAATAATTAGTTTAATACAACCGATTAGCTTTACTATTGTGTAGTTTAAAGTAGTTAAATTTAAATGAACATATTAATCAGTATTCTTATTTTATTATGCTAAAAATACACATACACTATATTAAAATTTTATTACATGTACCTAATTTTGAGAGTTTTAAACTAAACCAAAACTAATTAGCTTTTAATACTATGTTTTATATATGGTATGACTGTATACAAAATATTTTATAGTTTAATTTTTGAATATATATATATTAATTTTAATGTTGATTAGAAATATTTGTATTAAAAGTATTTGGTATTAGATACAACACTTTATATAATGCTTTATTTGTTTGAAGCTATTTTTATAAAAATTATTTTAAAGAATAAATAATAAATATTAAAATCATTTAAAAAATATTAAGATGGAACTTTAGAAAAAGAATCCTTTTCTTGTATTGAAAGTACTGCAGGCAAGAAAATAGATAGCCATATTACTTTATGCTATACTCTAATTTATTAAAATGGCAAGTTTAGAGTATATAGTTATTTGTTATTAAATTTTATAATTTTACTTTAATAAATTTATTATCTTCATTATTAATATAATGTTATACTATATATAAATATAATATCTTTTTTATAAATTTAAATTTATTATAATTTTACTTTATACATAGCTATAATATATACTATTATGGCATTATATTTATTAAGAATTTTAATTACTATGATTTTTTTGATATAAAATCATATTATATTGTATTTATTTAATAGTTAGATTAAGCTGTTAGCTTAAATATAGTAATTACTTTTAAGAATAAAATTTATTAGTTGAAATAAATTATTACTATAATTATAAAGTTATAAAAAGTGCAAATTAGCTATTTATAAAAAATTTAAAAAATTTAAAAAGTAAAATAATAGTTACTAAATGTAATAAACTAGTTAAATTATATAACTTTAAAAATAAAAAAGATAAAAATACTAAAATAAAATATTATAGTAACTTAAATATATAAATAAAGAAGATAATATTAACTAGCTTATAAAATTAAGTTATTAAAAAGTTTATATAATATTAAAGAAAAAGAAAATTAAATCTATTATTTAGATAAAGTTTATTAAAAGTTATTTATAAAAATAAGCTTAAAAAAATAATAAAATAAAAATAATAATAAAAATAAATTAAATTTATAGCTAAAATAGTATAAGCTTTATTTACTAAATTAATATAATAGTAATATAATTAAAATATAATAAAAGGTAATTATTTATTAATAAGTATTTTAAAATACTTAATTTATTTAAAGTATAAAAAAAAGCTATAATAAAAAATATAAAAATAAATTTATTAAAATCAAAATTTAATTTTAAATAGTAATATTTATATATTAATTTTTTTAAAACTTTAAGTATATATATATTTTTAATTTAGTAAAATAAAATAATAATAATTTTTTAGTATTACTAGTTAAATAAAAGTAATTAGCTACTTTTAAGAGTAATTAATTTTAATATTAAAATTAAATAAAAATTTATAAACTTAATAAAATTAAATAAACTTTAAAAGAAAATATATATATAAAGCTTAATATTTAAAGCATATTTATTAATTATTAAAAAAATAATTGTTTTTAAGTATATAGTAAAATATAAAGCTAATATATAATAAACTTATATTTTTTATAATTTATTTAAAAAATAAGCAAATATAAAAAATTAAAAGCTTTAAATATACTTATTTTATAAGTATATAAGCTTTTAATTATAATATTTTATATATAGCTTTTTTTTATTATATTAAGTCTATATATTTTATCTTTTTCTTACTATTATAATATATTTTTTAAGTATTAAAAAATATAAATATAAAAACTTCTAATAAAAGTTTAAAAAATAATACTTTATTATTGTCTAAAATAAATAAAAACTTTTTTAATTTATCTTTTTTTTAATAATATTTTAAATAAATAGATCTTCTATATTAAATATTGCTTTTATAATATTTATATTATATTTGTAGCTCTTTTTAATATTATTAGGACTAGCTTTAATAATTTTAAGTTATTTACTCTTTTTTATAATTTCTATTTTTAATATTATTTTAGCATTAGTTATTATAACTTATATTTATATAAAATATTTTTTCTACTATTTAAGTAAAGCTTTTTACCTTTTTTTAAACTTTTTTTCTAAAAATTATTAGCTAAATATAATAAATAGCTTAACTTACTTTATATAGAAAAGTAAGTTTAATTTAAATATTTTTAAAAATATATAAAGTTACTTTTTTTATTAAATTATATTTATTAAAAAAGTATATAATATATATAATTATATTTATTACTTTTTAAATTACCTAAAATATTTTTAAATATAATTAAATTTTAATAAAAACTAGGTAAAATAATTTATAAAAATAAAGCTTTATATTAAAAGTAATTTAACTATCTAAATATTACTATTTAAATCTTTGCAGTATTTTTATAAAAATAAATAAAAATTTAAAACTTTATTTTAAAAGTATAAAATTTTATATTTAGTATATTTAAAAGAATACTTAAATACTAATATTTATATAAATTTATTTAAAAAATTTAAGAAAAAAGCTATTAGTTAATTCAGTGTATAACCATATACTATATATAGTTACTCTCTTTTATATAGTTTTGATAATTTAAAAATGCATTCAAATTTATATATTAAGTAAATAAATTAGTAGTATTTTACTTTGAGCTGCTTTTTCTATTATAAAATCTAGCTTAAATTTTAACCTAATTGAAATACCTAGATTTTATACTTAATATAAGGTCTTACTAAAAAATAGATTATAAAAGTTTTATTCTGCTTTTTTCATATAGCAAAAAAAAAGAATATAATGATTTATACAATTATATTGCTAGTTCTTACCTTTATAAGATATAGCCTTACAATAAATACTTGTAAATCTAAACTAAATAAGCTTAAAACCAACTACTGTAAACTACAGCTTTTGACTGTAGTTTACCATATCATTAATATATTTAAAGCTCATGGCCTACAACTTAAGTATTCATAACCTTTAGCTGTAGATAAAGTGGTACTTTGTAAATAAACTCTTTTAAAGTTATTTTTTTTAAATTTTAATTTTAATAGTAAAAAAATATTAAATATATATATACTATTTAAATATTAGAGAATCCGAATATATATATATAAATATACATATTATCAGGGAAAAAACTTTACTAACATCTCCCAAGTTGAGTAGCTAATCAAAGCGTGAAACAAGGAATAAAACGTTATGTAATACTTTAAAGTACGAAGTACTGAACTCACTTGTTGGATACTTTCTAGCAATCAATAATAAATAACGATTGAACAAATTATCTGGACTATACACAAAGTTATTGGTGTATAAGT
The DNA here is from genome assembly GCA_037055185.1 of Capillidium rhysosporum. Classification (NCBI taxonomy): domain Eukaryota; kingdom Fungi; phylum Entomophthoromycota; class Entomophthoromycetes; order Entomophthorales; family Capillidiaceae; genus Capillidium; species Capillidium rhysosporum. The sequence continues at coordinate 15,125 of JAWQFY010000349.1, read as the reverse complement.
TGCGGAGAGTATAGTTAATTTTGTAATGTAAAATGCTGTTCATAGAATCATGTAAATGAGATACGGAATTGAATAATAAGATTGTAATATTTAATATAACGATTAGAAGTAAAACTAAAAAGTCCTTATTATAAAAAAACAGACTAGTATTAAGAGTGTACTCTTAATATACAATTTCTGTTGATTTGAATAACGTTTTATACCGATATTAATTAAAGTAGAATAATACTAATAAATATAATTTAAAAATGTATCAACCAGATGTTAATTAATTGATCGTAAAACTTGGCTGTTTAAGTTCCGGAATAATTGGATATTGGTTTCAGATATTACATACTAAAGATCCAGGATCCTTACAATATTTATAAATAAATTTATTTTTGCAATATTGATATAACACTAAATTTGTACTCAAAATTAAAAAAAAAACTAGATTTATACTAGTGCTTAAAATTTATATATATATTGGTTATCTTAACAAGATAAACAACTTTTATTAATTTCTTCTCTAATAATTTTGCTTCATTAATAACTTTTGGTGAAGTTCACCGAAAGTTTTAACCTTTTTGACATACGAAAAACTTAATACATACTAAATATTTATTTAATATTTACCTGTTTGATCTAGTAAATACTTTTTATTTGATTTTTAAAATTGAAATCAGCTACTTTTGAAAATAGCTGATCACCTATTTAATCCAGTTACGATTTTAAAGCCTTTTAAGGTAATTTGTTTATTTTTATAAAATTAGCAACTAAAGCTCGTCTAATTCTAGTTCGTTCATTTTAGAAATGTAGTTCCTATGCTGGGTTTAAGTTACTGCTATATTTTCAACTAATAAATCTATATTTGGGCCAAAAAAAACCGATTTTAAATTTATTTCGGATGCTCAAATTTATTATAAATAAGTATTTTCTCCGTTTATATAGCTTTGCAAAAACTTAAAGTTTAGGATTGATTTAAATTTAATAGTTTAAATGATTTAAAACTTGATTATATTTTGAAAGTAAATTCAAGGAATTATATGTTTTATCATGTGTATATAAATTATATAGCAGTTTTTAATATTATATAGTAAAATTATTAATGAAAATATTATGAAAGAATCGATATAGTTACAAATATAAACAAGTTTTTAAGAATTTAATATCACTTTCTACTTTTCCTTTCCAAAGATATACTTTAAAGTTTAAATTGTTCTTACGTTTTACACGCAATTAGATTAATTATTTATTAATTTAATAAATTTTGTACAGTTATTAAAGATGATTTTTTTAGAATTCATATGAAAATAGTTAAGTTATGTGGAAATTAAATTTTAATTAGCCTTTAAACTAACTTTAAGTAGTGAACTCAAACCAGAGTTAGGAAGTCTAATTGTTTTTCCGTATATCACTACATCTGTAAAATTAAAATGCTTTTCCAACATTTTTTATAAGAAAACTCTTATTAGTGTGAGTAGAAGTGGTACGTGTTTTCAACGTATAATTGTCGCTAATTATAAAATGAGGCTTGATAAGTGGTTTGTGTCAATATTTTGAAATACCGTCCCAGTACCCAGATATAAGATGCAAAGTACATTACTCAGGTCCTTTTAATGTTCGCAAACTTCGTTACACGTCATTGTCCAGATTCAGGATTTAGCTCCCCCGGAGTTTAAGAATTATTCTAGAAAATTAGACAAATATATTTTAATATCGGCTTTAATTAGAATTTTATTCGATAAACCAAATTTAAACAATCACTTCATTTTTACACAATTTAATCTAACAATATGAGAGATCTAAAAGAGCAGATAGGTACTAACAATTACTTGTTACCAATGCGAAAGCAACTATTTGAGTTTTAAAAGGTACTAATTTGATTTATAATAAAGATTACGCAACTAGAGATGTTCCAGAAGATTGGTCAGCAATATTAGAAGTAACCGACATAGTGGAGGATGATGAAAAAAAGTAGTAGACAATAGCTATTTAGAAATTAAATTTAATTGTAGGGGATCTCAGGCTATGGATCATGTCAGGTTTCGACTAAAAGAAAATAATGAACAGATAACTAAAAATTCATTTTGTGTAGGAAACTTTAAAATCAGTTATTGCTCCATTATTCTAATTTTGTATTACTTTATAGCTAATGGTATCTTTAATTCAAAATTGTGAATTAGCTGTCACATCATCTTTCGTTGACAGTTTGTTTCAAATGGCTATATTAGATGTTTATATTAAGAAGGTAAACTAGCTTTTTTTAAAAACATTAATTTTAAATCGATTTAAAAGATAAAAGATAACACCTTTAAAGAACGCATGGAGGTTATGCTTACTGAATTGATTAATGAAGCTGGAAATAGTAATTTAAAACGGTTTTTAAAAGAAACTTTGATTTTAATGCAGGAGTCCAAATGTAAGTATTTTTAATTGATTTAGTTTTAATTCTTTAAAACTAGCGATAAAAGTAAGCTATATGAATGAAAGAGTGAATTAAAAATATTTAAGCCAAATATGGAACCTAGTAGAGTTTCAGACCATGATTTACAGCTAGCAATTGCATTATCGTTATCCGGTCTTGATCCCAACAATACTGTTTTAGATCGTGTGGTAACTATTACTTATTGAATTTGTGTTAACTATTTGCACAGCTTCACGGGCTTAATTATTTATTCTGTGTACAAGCACAATTTCAATTTATCCCAACTGCGTTTGGCGAACTCCCTTTTGAAAAGGATGATATCATAAATGTGACCGAATGTAAATATCAAGATTGGTGGCAAGGAGAACTTGATGGAAAAATCGGATACTTCCCTGCTAATTTTGTGGTAAAAGGCCAAAAATAATCTCAAATATAAAAGTTTTAATTTATAACTTGAACAGAAAAGAACTCAGCATAAACCTAGGAGATACCAGCCATTGCCAAACCCAGAAATAAGCCCAGGACGTATTGAAAATCTAACTGAAATGACTAAAGATGTCCAACTAAGAGCGCATATTATCGATCAAATAACAAATACTATGGATGGGTATATCACTAGTGGTCATAAATTAAGTCCTAGTGAAATTGATACTTTACAAGTAAACTCATTTTTATAAAAGTTGAATTAACAGTTGATAAAGCGTGATTACAATAAGGCTGCATCTGCTCGTAGCAACATTTTAAAACTAATTGAATTTCACAAAGCACAACTTGGTAATATACTTTAAAATTTCTAACTAATCTTGTAATTAGATCAATTGTTACCTTTGAATGAAAAGCTACTTAAAGCTAGATCTACCTTTGATAAGATAATGGATAACATTTAGCTATGAAAGTATTAACAACAAAATCATAAACTTGGAATAATTTTATTTCTGTATTAGTTTATTACAAATTATACAAAATTTTGTATCATAATTGTATAAACTTTTTCATTTTGAATTATTTATTGGTGTATAAACTCTTTTTTAAATATATTTTAGAGCTCACTTTTTTCTGCTTGTAAAGTAGATAGCTAATTTTTATCTTACATTATAAAATTGGTTTTATAGTTTAATAATAGATATATCTCAATAAACAAATTTCTTTTTAATTAAATAGCTAATTTAAATATTATTACTTTTCAAATTAAGAATGTTTTTATTTAAATATGTTTTTAAATTATGAAATAGTTAAATATATATTATCAATAATTAAGCTAATTTGAAAATTTATAAGCCTTCTTATTTAAAGTTTTTAATTATAAAATGATATAAGTTAAATTAACAATAAAAAATATTTTTTGAAAAGTTTATAATATTTATATATAGTTTTATTTTTTAAAAGTTAATGTTTAAGTAATAAATATATGAAAAACTTATTAAATATAAGGATTCCACCTTACTAATAAGATTAGCCTCCCTTTTATAAAAGCAAAACTTATATACTATATATCTTAAAAGAGTAATTTAATATAGTAAAAGGATTTTATTTTTAATTTTCAATTTTTGCAATATATAATTTTGTTTTATACTTTATTAAATTAACTAAACTTTAATTAATTTTACTTTTCTAATTAAATTAACAATTAAAACTAAGAAAACAGATAAAAAAATTTAAAATACTAAATTAAGTAAAAAAAACTAATATAATAAATAAAAAAGCAATAAAATTTGAATTATTAAGGATGAAAATAATAAAGCAATAAAATCAAATTATTATAAAAGAGGAATAAATATTTAGCTATAATTAAAATAAATTAAAGTTATATAAAAATAAAATTAGAAAAATGAATATATTAACTAAGTAAATATTAAGTTATTAGTAGTTATTTTATTTATTTAAAATAAAAGATAAATTATTATTAATTATTTTATTTATAATATTAGTTAAATAAATAAATATAGATTTGCTATTGATTATAGTAATTGTAGTTTAAACTTAGTTTAAATAAATATTAATTTATTATAACTTATACTAAAATAGTTGTTTTAAATTATTTTTAATTATATAAACAATTAAATATAAAGTGTAAAAAGTTTAAAAATATTATTAAATAATAAACTAAATGCTAAAAAGATAAACTTTTATTTTTTTAGCAATATAAATAATTTTATAATTATTTTTAAATAAATAGCTTATTTTTTAATCATATATTTTTTGTTTTTATTAATTAACTTTTAATTTTAAATAGTATATTAGTTATAAAAAAATAAAACTAATAAATAAAAAATAGTAAATAGCAAAAATAATAATTAATATAAAAAAGAAAAAATATTAGCAAAAACTTTTATAAATAATAAAATTAATAAATACATTTATTATATTTAATATAATATATCTAAAAGCTTTTTTATAAACTAGTTTTTAATATTAATAAATAAATATTTTACTTATATATATATTAAATAATATATTTAAAAAATATTTTTTATATTACTTTAATACTTACTTTTATAAATAAAGCTTAATATAAAAATTAGTTACAAAAAAATCATTTAATTTATATAATATATTAGTATAATTATATATATACTAAAACTATTTAACAAAAAATTAGTATAATTATATAATTTTATATAATAGTATAACTATAAAGTATATATAAAAATATAGTTAAATAATAGTAAAATTAATAGTTTACTAATATACTAATTTTAAAAATTAATTATAAGCTAAAGTTATAACAGTTTTATAAATAATACTTAAAAATATTACTAATTAAAAATATATAATTATTAATTAGCTAACTTATTATAAAATAATGATAAAATAATAATAAAATATTTTAAAAATACTTATATTAGTTTATTATATTAAAAAAAGTAAATAGTATTTAAAAAAGTTAAAGTATTAATATTTATAATTTTATAAAAGTTTACTTTAAAAATTTTTTAATTTAAAATATTAAAATCTTATTATTAATAAAAGTTAATATAATTGAATTTATATAAATTGAATTAATATTAAGCTATAAATAATATTATTACTTTATAATATATTACTTACTAGTAACTAATATACTAAATAAAAAATATATTAAAATAGCTTTAAGATTTTTAACTAAAACTGTATAAATTTTAAATAATAAAGTAATTATTATAAAAATAAATAATATATGATAATTATAAATAAATAAAATATAAAACTTAAGTATAATTATTAAAAAAGTATAAAAATTTTAAATAAGTAAAACTAATAATTTTAAAATTTTAAATTTATAACTTTTAATAATATATATATAGTTATTAAAAAAAGTTAGTTATAAAATTTTAATTTTAAAATTACTATTAATAAAATAAAAGTAATACTATAAATAAAATATTAGATTATTAAAAATAAAACTTATTTAAATATTAAATAATATAAACTTTAAATATAAAATTACTAAAAGTATAATTTAATTTAATAATAAAAGTTATAAAAAATGCTAAATATACTAAATATATATAAAATAGAAAATAATTATAAAAATTATAAAAATAAATAAAAGAAAATTTTTTTTATTAAATATAAATATAATTTTATTTAAAAGTTAAAATACTATTAAAAATAAAATATTATTTAAAAAGTAAGTATTAAAATATAAAATAATTATATTTTTTTATTTTAAATAAATTTAGATATATAATAAACTAAATATTAATATATTTAATATAAATAAAAGTATATAGAATAAAACTAGTATTAAATATAAAATGCAATAATATTATTATATTTTTTTAATGTTATAATTAATTAAACTTGCTAAAAATTATTTAGTTTTTATATTAATAAATATTATAATAGTAGATATACTAGTTATTATTTTAGCATTTATATTATTAAAAAATAAATTAAAAAATAAAAATAAAAGTAATAATACAATATATAAGTAACTTTATTTAAATTAAAAAGTACTTAATTTACTAAATAATTAAAAATAGTTAAAAAAATAGCTTTTTTAATAAAGTTTTAAAAAAATTAAGTATAATTAAAAACTTTTTTTTATTAAAAATTCTAAAAAATAAAAATAATAAAAAAGATAAATTTTAAGCCTAAGTAAAAAATATTACTAAAATTTACTATACAAGTTAATATATAATTAATCATAGTTTTATTATATGTAAATTATAAATTATATTAAAAAATACTAATAGTAATTTATAAAAAAGTAAGTAAAAATATAAATTATTAAGTTATTATAAAGTTTATAAAAGGATAATATTAATTAAAAAATAATTAAAAGTAAGTTTTTTACTTTTAGTAAATTAAATAGTATTTTATTTAGTAAAAAAAAAGTTAGTAGTTAAAATTAATATAATGTTAAAAAAATAACTAAAAAAAGCTACTATATTTTTATAATATCTAATTTTTAATATAATACTAGTAGTAATATTTATAGTATATAATATAAAATACTACAATGCAAAAGTAATAGCAAATATAAGTATTTATATAAGAAAGTTAGTAAATAGTAATAGAGTAAGATTAACTTTATTATTAATCATAAAAGCAATAAATATAAAAGCCTAATAGATAATATAGATAAGCAAAATTAGTAAAAATTTGGCAACAAAATTAATATATATTTATATATAGTTTATATTATAGAAGGCTATAACTATAAGAACCACAAACTATTTAGTAGCAAAAAAATAATTAAATTTAATGTATAGAATTTATAAAAAGAGATAGAGGTATCTGCAATTTTATATAGCCTCTACATCTCTAATAAAATAAAAAAATTAAAAAAAATAAATATAAAAAATAAATATAAATGTCTTACTATTTTGCAGTTAAAGTAGCTTTACAAGCAATTCTATATAATTTGAAATAGATTTACAAAAAGTTAAATTATTAGCTATTATAATTTATTATATATTAATAAGATAAAGTTTTTTATTAGTTAGTGCTAGTAATTTTATTAGACTTATTTTAAGATATTAAATTTAAAAAGTTTTTAAGTGATAATAATAAAACAAAAAATATCTCTTTATTTTAAATTTCAATTAAATTGTCAATTTGTTATATAAAGTTATTAAAATAAATTTGTATAATTTTGTTATCTAAAATTAGAAAGAAAAAATGATAAAATCAAATAAGCTTAAGAAAAAAAGGTAGAAAATAATAAGAAAATTTATTAAGTTAGCAACTTATAAAGTTGCTAAGTAATAAAACATCACAATTTTTAAGAAAAAAAATATAAAAAATATAAAATAATAATAATAGGCTATAATGAATTTAATATAAAGTATATATTAAAAAAGTATTAAATTAAAATTTTAAATCTAGTATTAATAAAAAAATATAGCTATTAAAATAAAAAAATTAAAAATTAAAAAAACAATCAATATAAATAAAATACTAAATAAAATTTTTATATTAATATAACTTTAAAATTATTTACTAAATAAAAAATAAATAAATAGCTAATATATTATTTTAATTAATTATAATAGTAAAAAATATAATTATTTAACTAAGATATATTTTTAAAAATAGCTAAAAAATATTAATATAAGTATATTATACTTTATATGTTAGTAATTTAAAAAATAAAATAAAATAATAAACTAGTAATACTAATTTTTAAAAATAAAAAAATTATTTTTTAAATAATAATAATAAATATATACTATTAATTATAAAATAAAAAAAGTTATATTACTTGATAAAAATCTTTATAATATTTAAGTTTATAAAAAAATAAAGATTAAATTTTATAAAATTATTAAAATTAATTATTAAATAATATAAGTTTATAATAATTAAAGTTAATTATTTTATATAAAAGGTTAATATAATGCTATTAAAAAATATTTTAAAAAAGAAATTATTTTATTTAAAAAATTATATATTAGTATAAGTATTTTAAAAAATAGTAAATAGTAAACATAAGTTTTTTTTAACTTAAGTAAAAACTTTTTATTAAAGAATAAAATATATAATAAATTATAATTTTTATCTTTTATTTAAAAAATAATAATATAACTAAAAATTATAAATAAGCTAGTATACTATAATTTAAATAAATAAATATTATTATTAAGTATAATGTTGATAATATATTAAATAATTTTATATTTAGTTATTAATATTTTTTATATAAGATAATATATAGCAAAAAAATATTTAATATTAAAAAATAATATAAAAAAGTTATAATAGCTAATAAGAAAAGTTTTATTAAATTAAATAACTTTTAATAAATATATATTGTAAAACTTTTAAATAAAATTAATAAAAAATAGTAAATTATTAAAATTAGAATTATAAATTTAAAATTATTAATTTTAAAATAAAAAATTAAGCTTTATAGCTATTAATAAAAAAAGTTTATTAATAATTTATATTTATAATATATTAAAATAATATTTATAAAGTCTAATATATAAAAAATTAAATAGCTATAATAATATAAAAAATTATTTTTAGAATAATAAGTAGCTATATTATAATAATTATTTAAATTATATAATTAAAGAAAATTAAAGCTATATACTATTATTTAATTAAATAAATATAAGTAATTATTCTGTATTAATTATTAGTTATATATATATCATAAATAGATTTTTAAGTTTTATAAAATAAATTTAATACTTATATATTAATTTTTAATAAAATATTTAATAATTTACTATATAATAAAGCTTAAAATTTTTTATACAAAGCTTTTTATAATTTTTATGATATTTAAAATAATATATTATTAAATTTATTATAGTAAACATATATATAAACTATAATTTTATATATATATATTTAAACTAAAAAAGGTGTTAAAAATATTTAATTATTATTTAAAAAAATAACTTTAAAAAAATTATTAAAATTATTAATTTAAAGTAACTTGCTATTAAAATATAGTAAATTATATTCAGTATTTATAAACTAAAATTAACTAAGCTTTATTTTAATATATAATTATATTAATAAGATTACTTAAATTAATATATTTAAGATTAAGTAAATTATAAAATCCTACTAAACTTATAATATTGAAAATAGTAATTTAGTTAATAAAATATAATATTTGTAATTTAAATTTAATTAAAAGCATAGAATTTTAATATTTTACTACTAATAAAAATATTTTTAATTAAGTTTTAAGCTAATTATATAAAAGTTTATTAGTTTTAACTTAAAAATCAATTTTATAATAATTAATTAAAAGCTAACTTTTAAAAAATTTAAATATAATATTAGCTTATTATAAATAATATATATTTTTAATAAATAAAAGCAAAGTAAAAATTTTATTATTATTATTAATATATTAATATATATTTTTAAATATTTAAATTTGATTATAATTATTTATATATATATATATAATTTTTATATTATATAAAATTAAATAGCTATAATAGCTTAAAAAATTATAAAATAAATAATTACTAGCAAATATAATAGGCTAAATATTAGTATTAAAATATTAAATTGTTTTTAAAGTTTATTTTTTATTTTTTATATTTAAAATTTTCCTTTTTTGCTAGAAATTTTTATAATAGTTACTTTAAAATATACTTACTTATTTATATATAATAAACTAATTATTTACTTATAATTAAATTTATATTTATTTTGGCTTTTATATATATTTTTTAATCTTTAATTTTAAATAAAAATTTAAAAAGTATATATAATATTTATTAACTAAAGGTTTGCTTTTTTTTAATACTAATTTATAATTAAAGGTTTATAAAATTATATTATTTTTAAGCTAATTTATTTAACTTTTAATAATTATATAATTACTTTAGCCTATTTTTTAATATTATCTTTTTTATAGCTTTCACTTTTCTTTTTTATTATAATAATTTTTTAGTTTTTTATAAGTTCTAAAATTTAACTAATGTATATTTAAAATTAATTTAAATTATTAATAATAATTTTCTAACTATAGCATTATATATTATATTTTTTAATATTTATTTTTATCTTTTATTACCTTTTAAAATAATAAAATAGTTTTTATTTAGTAAATAGTTATAATTTAAAACTTTTAAAATTAATTTTTATTAAATAAAATAATAGAATACTTCTATTTAATATTGAAAAAATTTAAATTACTTATATCTAATATTTTACTAAAAATTTTAAATTTTAAATTCTTTTAGATAACAATATAAAAGCTTTTTTCTAATAGCTAGAATATTAAAGCTGCTTCTATCTAGTATATTTTTAAAAATAAATATAAAGGTTTACTTATTACCTTTACCAATTAAAAATTACCTTCAGACTCTCTAATATAAGAAAGAATTTTGTAAGTATTTTGTAAGAAGCCACATATTTTATAATAAGTTTATTTAACTTTTAAATATGGTTTTTAATAAATTTATTGTTTTTGTAATTACTATAGTACTAAAATAGACAAAACTATAAGTTTTATTTTTAAAAATATCCTTTTAATAAATTATAATTAACTTATTCTTAATTTTTTTAAAAAGCTAGCTACTTACTATTTCCACAAATATTTTATACTAATTATATTCTTAGTTTTTAAATTTTATATACTAATAACTATGTTCAATGCATTATAACACAATTTTCATTACAACTTTCAAAGCACTTACTTCAGTTTAAAGATTAGTTTAATTCCATGTTCGCAAACTATCTAGATACAAGTATGTCTATAATTCTGTATTTTATAACTTAATGCATATTAACTAGTTAAGTTGCATAGAGCTGTTGTAAAATTAGTTTGAACTCAAATTTATTAAAAAACTATTTATTATGATCCGAATTGTTTGAGAACTGCTTAAAATCGGTTATATACATAAAAATATAGCCAATAAAATTCGCATCATTACCAAAAACTTAAAATTTTCATTTTTGGAATAAACAGAACTCTTTAACATAAGAACACAGTCAATAAAGAAATGGGTGCGAGCCGAACTTTAAGTTTAGTTACTGGGTTAGTATTTAGCGGTGGTTTTATATATACCTTAAGACGCAATGTTGAAAGAGATATGCGTTCTCATCAGGATCGTCTTAAAGATGTTAACTTTCAACTCAATACAGCCACCCTTTCCGAATCTCAACAAGCTGCTGTAAAAGTAATACATTTTTTGATAGATCCCATTTAACCATCTTTTTAAATTTACTTTTAGGATGATAGACCGTTGTATAGAGAAATACAACCTAGGCCTTACATTTTAGATTTAGTTTTCAGTACTAAAGATAACTTCCAAAATGTAATTATACCCCAAGCTAAAGCTGATTGGAATGATAAAATCACTTCGTTAGCTAGTTCTTTAACTAATATTGAATCTTATAAGTTTTGGTAAACCGAATATCAAGTTTTAAAAATAAAGTTCTTGATGATTTATGATTTTGGTCTAAATTTATACTAATTTATAGGGTTTATGATGATAATATACTTAAATTAATTAAATATAATTTTGCATTTTAATGAGACTTTAAAAAATTTTCTATGATATCCCAAATTATTAATAATATATATTATACAATTTTAATTGTTATATATACTATTTATTAGACATTCAATGCTAATTATTTACTTAGTTATTTTTTATGTAGATCTAAAAGCTAAAAAAATTTAGCATTAAACAAAAAACAAATACCTTGATGACTCTAAGCAAATATTTAGTTTATTAATTAATAAATGTTGATCACTCAAACTGGCTTTATTATCTATAAGTATGCTCTAGCTAATTAAGTATGTTACCAGTATGCAGTTTTTAGTGCTTATTTTATCATTTTAAATTAATTAGCACAATTTATCTATTATTGTAATGTCTGTCCAATCCAGTAGTTAGTGAAACAAACAGAGATCATATTAGGTCTTACTATCCTTAATTTTCTGCAAAATCAAATTCTAATTTTATATTATATTTTACTTTCTAAAATTAAAATTAACTAATTAAATACATTCTAAGTAGCTAACTTCATTTATATGAAAATCTTGAAACTATTTAATAAATCTTAATTATCTACAATTTTTTTTAGAAAAAATTTATCTTTAAAAATTAAAATAATTTTTTTTTAATTAAAGTTACTTTTTGAAATGTTTTAAATTTTAAAAATTATTTTTATAGATTATATTTTATTAATTTCATTTTTATCTCTTTTATATATTTAAAACTTTAAGATAAAGTTTTTCTTACTTTTAAACACTTTTTAATAGCTTAATTTTTTTTATTATATTTAGTATTATTTTATAAGTATTTACAATAATGGAGATAAAAATTAAAATTAGATAAAAAATATCTAATTTTTTATTTTATTATTATTACTTTTAAGATTGTTTTTCAGCTTTTTTTTCTGATATTAATAAATTTATATTTGGATTTAATAATAGCAGAATTAATAATTAAAGTATTTAGTTTTTAATACTTTACTTAATTTTATACTAATAAATAAATTTTGTATAATTTTGCTTAATTAAATAAATTTAGTATTTTTATATATTTATAGCTACTTTTAAAGTTTTTTAAATAATTATTTTATATTTATAACTATATAAAAATATAACTAGTATTAATGCTAACTAACAATATTATATTATTAAAAATTATTTATATAAATATTTTATTATTTTTACTAAGTTTAATATAATATTAAATATATATTAGTTAAAAAAATCAAACTTAAATAAATATAATAATAATAAATATTTAAAATACTAAAGTAGTAAAATAATTTACTATATTTATATAAATAAATTTTAAATATAAAATAAACCTAATAATAAAAAACTTTTCTTTATTATAGAATAAAAATGATATTATTTTTTATTTTAAAAGAAAAAGTTTATAAAATAAAGTAATATATATATAAATAGCTTTTTAGCTTATAGTCTTTATAAATTATTATTTAACTAAATATATACTAATTAATATTACTTTTAAATAATAATATACTACTCTTTACTTTTTTAATTTTTTTCTAATACTATTAAAATATAATTTTATATTATATTACTAATATTTTTATATAAATATTGAACTTTTAAATTTTTATTTTTATCTATATTTTATAATCTATATTTTTATAGCTAGTATTTAATATTTAATATGATTATATTATATTAAGTTAAAAAACTTTTATTATTACTTACAAATTTTATTTTTAATTTAAAATGCTTTTTATTTTAGTATATTTTTAAAATTAAACTTTTAATTATATTAATACTTTTTTAAATAATTTTATATATATTATAATCAAAATTTTAAAATAATAATATAACTTAATTATTATAATTAAAAATAGCAATAGTAATTAATATAATTTATTATTATTTTATATTTAAAATATATATTATAATAAATTATTTATTATAATTAAAAATAGCAATAGTAATTAATATAATTTATTATTATTATATATTTAAAATATATATTATAATAAATTATTTATTAAAGTTTAATAAAAGCTATTTAATAAATATATTTATCATACTATATTATATTTTAATTAGTTAAATTTATTAAATATAAGTTTTTTCTAAATACTAATTAAGTTAATTTACTAAATAAAATTTTTAACTAAAATAACTTAAAAAATTAAAACTTAAAAAAAAATTATTTAGCTTAATATTTAAGTATTAATAAATTAGTTTTATTATATAGTTATTATTTAAATTATATATTATTTAATATTTGAATAATTTAAAATACTTTTATAATAAAATATTTATTATTTTTAAAATAAAGATAAATTTATAATAACAAAAATTAAGTTATTTAATATATATTAATATATTTTACTATAATAGTTTAAAAATTATATATAATTTTAAAATTTAAATATATTTATATTATTAAATTATACTTATGTTTAATTAAGCAAATTTATAATAACAAATATAAATATAAAACTAAAATACAGCTTAATTTATACTTTAGTAAAATATTATAATTAATTTAAATAAATATAAAGGTAGTAAAAACTATAATTATAGTTATATTATTAAAATATATTTATATCTTAATATATAACTTGCAATATAAAATATAAATACAGTTATATAATATAGTTAAGTTATACCTTTATTAAAATTAATAACTAGTATTTTAATAACTTAAATATTAAAATATAAATTAATTTATAATTAAAAATTAGATTTATATTATTAATTATAAAAATAAAATAAAGTTAATAAATATAATTTTAAAATATAACCTTTATTATATTTTATAATAAAAATATTTTTATTTACTTTAAAATGCTAGTTTTCTAAATTATTAAATAGAAGTAGTTTAAAACTAGGTTTAAAAATTTATTTAAACTTAAAAATTAATATATATATATTATATTTAATAAATTAATTTATAATCAACTAAATAAAAATAATTTAATAATTATAAATCTAGCTATATATTATAACTATAAGTATTATTTTATTAAAAAAATATTAAAGTTCAGTATATAACATAATAATTTTTTTAATAAAATAAAATGAATAAATATAACAATATTACTAATATTATTAATTTTAAGTAATATTATATTAATTATATAAATTACTAAAATAATAAAATTTTAAAACATTATATTAAACATATTATTAAAATAAAACTACATTATTAAACAAGTATAAATTTTATATAAAATAGCAATATTTTTACTTTAAAACATTAGTTTATTATTATTTATTATTTATTGTTTAAACTTTAAAACCTTTATTATTTTATTAAAATAGATAAATTTATAATTATATACTTTAAAA
>JAWQFY010000348.1:0-35740 GCA_037055185.1 Capillidium rhysosporum | reverse complement strand
GTATCGTAGCAAATCGCCATAAGACTCAATGGCACACTAAAGAAGGTATCAAATCTCCCAATTATTTCGGATCTTTAGTAATGGCCTCTACCTTGAAAATCGGTATCGATGAGAAGGGTGATGACTGTTACATTCCCTTCCGTGATATCTTACCTATGGTCCACCCCAACGACTTAGTATTAGGTGGTTGGGATATCAGCGATTTCGATTTAGCTGCTTCCATGGAGCGTGCCCAGGTTTTAGATTATGATTTACAGCGTCAAGTCCGTGACGAACTTAAGAGCATGAAACCATTACCTTCTATTTACTACCCCGATTTCATCGCTGCTAACCAGTGTGATCGTGCCAACAATATCATTCCAGGCCAGGATAAGCAAGTTCACTTGGAACAGATCCGTGCCGATATCCGTAACTTCAAGGCTCAGAATCAGCTTGATAAAGTTATTGTAATTTGGACTGCTAATACCGAGCGTTTTGCTACCATCACTGAAGGTGTTAATGACACTGCTGACAACCTGTTGAAAGCTGTAGTCAACAGTCACTCCGAAGTTGCTCCATCCACCATCTTCGCCTTAGCTTCTATTATGGAAGGTTCTCCCTTCATCAACGGTTCCCCTCAGAACACCTTTGTCCCTGGGTGCGTTGAATTTGCTGAGCGTAATCAGGTGTACATCGGTGGCGATGACTTCAAGTCCGGTCAGACCAAAGTCAAATCTGTCCTAGTCGATTTCTTAGTCAACGCCGGTATCAAGCCTATCTCGATCACTAGTTACAACCATCTCGGCAACAATGATGGTAAGAACTTGAGCGCACCCCAGCAGTTCCGCTCCAAAGAGATTTCTAAATCCAATGTAGTCGACGACATGGTAGCTGCTAACCCCATTCTGTATGCTAAGGATGAGCACCCTGACCACGTAGTCGTAATTAAGTACGTACCTGCAGTCGGTGATAGCAAACGTGCCTTAGACGAGTACGTTAGTGAAATCTTTATGGGTGGCCGTAACACCATCTCCACCTACAATACTTGCGAAGATTCCTTATTAGCTAGCCCCCTCATATTGGATTTAGTCATCATTACCGAACTCATGACCCGTATTCAGTATAAGACTAAAGAAATGGATGGCTTTGCACCTTTCCATTCTGTCCTCAGCATCCTTTCCTACATGCTCAAGGCTCCTATGGTCCCTCCCGGTACTCAGGTAGTCAACGCACTCGCTAAGCAGCGTAACGCTATGGAGAACGTGTTCAGAGCTTGTCTCGGTCTTGACCCCCAGAACGACATGATGTTGGAAGCTAAAGCTTTCCACTAAGATACTTTACGCAGAATCTTTTAATTTTTTTATGAAGTATTACTGCCTTGATTACAATTAAATTAGCGATATTATTTAAAACGTTACTTTATACTTAAGAATTTGTGTACTATTTTTTCGATTATAATTCTTTAGCACCATATACATGGCTAACACCAAAATTATATTGTATTTTAATTGAATGCTACAAAGCTAATGTAAAGAAGTGTTATTTTCAGGAGCTTTAAGTTGAGATATATAACATTTGAGTATCTGGCATTTGATAAGTTACAGTGTATTTTTCAAGGTGAATAGCAAGATGCTATTGATAATAAAACTTAAGTTTATCTATCTATTGCTTTACCAGACTCATTGTAAACTAATAAATAGGGTATGCCTTTTAAAACTAACAGAACTTATGCTTTATATTTATAAACTAAGGTATACTATATTATAAAGTTTGCCAGTACATTTATATAATTTTATAGAATTATAACTAAGCTTTTTATTCTAATCTATATATACTTTATTAGCTTACATATAGTAAAAACATTTGAATTTTTTACTTTTATTAATAAAATTTACTAAAAAATATAAAATGATTTCAATTTAAATAAAACAATAATTTGTTAGTAATTAATTTAGATTAGCTATAAATTTTCTTAATTAAAAATAAAAAGCTTTTATTTTTTATTTTAAAAAATTAAAATTTAATTTATTAGCTTAATAATCCAAAACTATAGTATTGGATTTATAAAGTTTTATAAAAAGTATTTTAGTTTTATTTAAAAAACTAAGTATTTTTTATAATATAATTAGTTATTAATTATAAAACTTTAAGTTTTATATTATATTAAAATACTAATATATAATATAGCAAATATTTAATTATTTTTAAATATATAAAAATAATAATTATTAGTATTTTATTATATTTTTTAACTTATATTAATTTAAATAGTTTATATAATAAAATTAAATTTAAAAAAATTCAATTATTAATAATTATTATTTTAAAGCTAATATATTAATAATAGTTCATTTAGTTAATAATTATTTTTAATTTTTAATAAACTTAAAATTTCAAAATATTTAAGATATAATAAAGTATATATAGTGCTTTTACTAAATTATAAGTGTTTTTAGCTTTAAAAAAATTTTAAAGCTAAATTTTAAATTACTAAAGTTATTTAAAATATTATAATTAAAATAAATATTCTTTTAGCTATATTTTTTAAATATTATATTATTAAAAACAATAGTAAAGCTTAATAAATATTATAATAAGTTTAATATTAATATTAAATATATAAATGTAATAACTTATAATTAATTTAATTTAAAATTTATAATAAATGTTATAAAAATACTTATTTTATTATTATAAATAAATATTTTTTAAGTGATAATTTTTTAAGTTAGTATAGTTATATATTTATATATTTATAAATATAATTTTTAATTTGATTTAAAATAAGCTATATAATTAAATACTAAAATAATATATAATAAATATACTAAGTAAAATACTTATTTATAAGTAATAAAAATTTAATTATATAAATATTTTACATTACTATTTAATATATAAAAAACATATATTAGTTAATTTAATTTTTAACTAAATTAGCTTTTTTATTTATTAATTTTTTGTAATTTTTTATTTTTAATAGTAAATTATATCTATATTTACTTACTATTTAGCAATTTACTACTAAACTTTTATAACTAATATATTTATAAATAAATAAAATATAATTAAAAAGTAAGATATTTGTTTATTAATAATTTTAAAGCAATTTATAAATTTTAAAAATTATATATTTTTTTAATTTTAATTTATTATTTTTAGTAAAACTTATAATAATTTATATACTTTAATTTTAATTATTTATATAATAAATAAAATACTATAATTAAATAATTTGCAAATATAATAAAATAAGCTAAAATAAACTAAAATATAATAAAAACTAATTAAAGCTAAATAAAGTAAAATAATTAATATAGTAAAAATATTAAATATTTTAAAAGTAATATATATAACTAAAAGTTAATTTACTAAATTTAGCTTTATTAATTATATTACTTATTTAACTTTATTTTATTATTTTTTATCTATAACTGATTTAATTTTTTATTATTTATTATTTATTATTATTTATTTATTTATTTATTTATAATAATTACTATAATAGTCAAATTATTAACTAACTTTAAAGAGTAAAAACAATACTTTTAAAAGTATAAAGTTATAAATATCTAGTTTTTATACTATTTTAATTTTTAGTATATTAGTGAAATATAATAATAAATAAATTAAATTAGTAAAATTAAAAGTAAAAAAGATTAAAAATGATTATTAATAAGTAAAGTATTTAATAAAAAAACTAAAAAGTAATAATGTGATATTTAGTCTTTAATATAATATTAGTAGCAATTTTTATATTATATAGTACAAAATACCATAATGCAGAAAAGTTAGTAAATGGCAATAAAGTAAGATCAACTTTATTATTAATTATAAAAGTAATAAACATAAAAGCCTAATAAGCAATGTAAATAAGTAAAATTAGTAAATATTTAGTAGTAAAATTGATATATATTTATATATAGTTTATATTATAAAAGGCTACAGCTATAAAAATTGTAAACTATTAAATAGCAAAAAAATAACTAAATCTAATATATAGGATTTGTAAAAGAAGATAAAGGTATCTGCAATTTTGAATAGCTTTTACATCTTTAACAAAATAGAAAAATAAAAATAAAACAAAAATGAAAAATCAATAAAAATATCTTACTATAATATAATAATGTTAGCTTTATAAACAATTTAGTATATTCAAAGTAATTTTATAAAAATTTAAATTATTAGCTGTTATAATTTATTATATATTAATAAGGTAAAGTTTTTTATTAATTAGTGCTAGCAGCTATACTAGACTTATTTTTAGATATTAAACTTATAAAATTCTTAAGTAAAAATAATAAAATAAAAAATATTTCTTTATTCAAAATTTTGTTAAATGCTTAAAATATTTTGTATAAAATTATTAAAAATAAAATTAGTAATTTTATTATAAAAATTTAAAATAAAGAAAAGAAAAATTAAATAGGCTTAGAGAAAAAATAATTAAAATAATTATAAAGTTAGCAACTTATAAAGTTGCTAAGCAATAAAATATCATATATAAAGTAGGTTTTAAAAAAATATTTTATATAAAGCTAAATAGCTATAATATCTAACAAAACTATTTTCAAATTAAAGTTACTAAGTATAAAGTTTTAAAAACTAGAAAGTAGTAAAAAAATAGCTAGTTTAATACTTATTATACTAAATAAGCTAAATATTAAAATAAAATTTAAATAAATAGTACTTTATCTAGTTTTTTTTCTAACTTTACTTTTAGCTATAGCTAGTAAAGTTAAAAATAATTAGAGAATTATATAGGTATATATAGCAGCATTGATAAATAAAGTTAATATTTTTAGTAAAAATATTTTTATTCCTCTTTTTATTATTTTATTTAGCTTATTAAATAGTAAATTACTTTTAAAAATAGATTATTATTTTAACTATTTAGTTAAAAAAATAGTTAAATAATATACTAGTAAAAAATTAAGATTTATATTAAAGCTTAAATATCTATATATCTAATTAAATAAAATATAAACTAAAGCTAATATAAAATATAACTAATTAAATTATTTTTTTAAATTTTCTATATAAAACTAAAGCTTTAAAATATTTTATATTTAAATATTAAATTCTTTTAATTTTTATAAAAATTATATTATTAATAATAAATAAAATAGTAATATTATTAATTATTAGCTACAATATTTTAGTTATTATAAGTTAAATATTTAGGCTTTTTAACTTTTTTTTAGTTTTTTTCTAAATTTATTATTTTTTTCTTTATTTTTTTTCTTTTTACTTAGTTAAAAATTAAAGTTATATTTTTAAAAATTATAATATAAAAAAAGACTTTTTTTATATTATTAAATAATTTTTACTAATTATATTTAAAAAAAAAGCTAAAGTTGTTAATAAAAAATATTTTTTTATTTAAAATTTTTATTTATAGCTAAAAATTACTTATTTTATTAAATTTAACATAATATAGTATGAAGTTAAATATTAAGATAGTATAAAATAAATAATTTTTAATTTATAACTATATATATAAAAGTAAAATATTTACTAATTACTATTAATAGTTAAAAAATATATAAAGTTTTAAATACTATTTTATTTAAAATATAATTATATAATTATTTATATAATTAATATTATTTATGTATATTTTTTTAAAACTTAGCTTATTATTTTTACTTTATTTTATAGCTTTTTTATATTTTATTTTTAATTATTTATAAAAATAAAGCTAAATTTAAATAATTAATAATAAATAAATTATTTATTTAAAAAATCTAAAACTATAACTATAACTTAAATTAACTATTAATTTTTTTACATTTATTTATAAAATAATAAAATATATAACTTATATTATTAATTAAATTTAGTTTTAAAAATTGCTTTTATTTTTAATTTTGGTTTAATATTTTTTATAGATAATTTATATTTAATTAAATTCTAGTTTTTTAATAAAAAAGCTACTTATTATTATTTTAATAATAGTTAAAATAAATTATTAAACTTTTAAATTATAAATATTAGTTTAATATTTTTAGTATTTTAAAAAATATTCTATTATATTAATATTTATTATATTTATATATATATAGTTAACTTACCTTAAATATTATTATTATAATTTTTAAAATATTATAAATGTTAATTTAGCTAATAAAAAAGATATAACTACTATATATTTTTAATATTTATTTATATTAAATTAATTTATATATTTATAAAATATTCTTTCTAATTTTTTTTTACTCTTTATAATTATTTTACTATTTTTTTTTTAATTATTTTTATTTATTTTACTTTTAATTATAATTATAATTTTATAATTCTAATAAATAAAAAAATAATAAAAATTAACTAATTTAAATTAATAATTTTTTTTTAAATTTTTAATATAAAAAAACTAAATTTTTCTTTTTATCATTATTTTTAATTGGTAAAATAGATAATCTTATATTTATTTTATTTAAAATTAATAAACTTTAGTAGTGATTTCTATATTTTAAATTTTTTTTTAATTATTTAAGTTTTTACTTATAGTTTATTTTATATTTTAAAATTTACTTAATAAATTTATTTAAAATTACTTTAAATTTTATTTAAAATTACTTTAAATTTTATTTAAAGTTTATTTAAAGTTTTAATTAGTTTAATATTTAACTATATATAGCTTTTTAAAATAAATTAAATATTTTTAATACTATTAAAGTTTAAATACTATATTAGCTTTTATTATATAAAGTTAAATGTTAATTATTTTTATAGTACCTTTATTATTTAAATTAAATATAAGGTATAAAATATTAAAAATATAATATATATAGTAAATTAATATATAAAAAATATAATATAATATTGCTTATTAAATAAATATACTATATAATAAATTAAGAATATATTAAATCAAAATAATAATAGTTATATATAAAGTAAAAAAAGTTATTAAATTATATAATGCTAGTAAAATATTTATAGCAAAATTATTAGTAAACTACTAAAGTTTAACTATAAGTAAATTTCAAAAATACTAAAATTTATAAAAAGTATTAATTTATAATAGATAATAAGAGTAACTAATTTTTAAAGTTATAATATTAATTTATATACTTTAAAATACTTTGACAGTTACTATTTTAGCTAAAGCTAAATACTATTTAATAACTTTAAAATAAAAAAATATAGTTTTTTCCAACTTAGAAATTTATATATCTAAAAAATTAAATTATTAATAATAAAGTTTTTATTTTATTTAAATTAAATAAAAATTTTAATATAGTTGATATTAAAAACTATAAAGTAGTTTATAATATTAAACTAAATCTATAATAAATAAGTAATTAGCTACTTTTGAAAATAGTTAATATTTATATAAAAAGCTTAATAAAATTTTAAAAACTTAAATAATAAAAAGTATTTATTATATTTTATATTATTTAAACTAGAAAAAAAAATATTATAATAACTTTAAAAAAAGATATATTTATATTAAAATATTTTTTTAATATTTAATTTTATAGCTTTAAATTTTAACTACTTTATTAAAATATTTTTTATAATAATTTGATAGTTTTTTAAAATTAACTTTATTATTATTTAATTAAATATATTTAATACAATTTTATAAATTATTAGTATTTTTTAGTAAAGTATAGTTTTGATAAACTTTTTTTTAGCATTATTTAAATATTTTTAATTATATTAAAATTTAAGCTATATTTAAGTAAGTTAAAAATTTTATTACTAATATTTTTAATGTAATTTTTAGTTATTATAGTAGTATAAAAAGTAGTAAAGTTAATATTAAAAAAACTTTTTTAAAAGTACTTAAAATAAAAATATTTAAGTAAATTTATATAAATATTAGTATTAAAATTATCTTTTATATATACTAAATTTAAGTTTTTATATATAAAGCATTTTCTATATATTAATTTTAAAGCCATTAAATTAATATAAATTATAATTTGCTATATAGTTAAATTTAATTTTTTTTAATAAATTATTAGTTTTTTTATAATTTTTAATATAAAATAAATACTTATTTTATTATTAAGTATTTTAATTATAGCTTTAATTTTTTATTAAAGTAAATGATTAACTACTACTATTTATTTTATATTAGAAATTTAGTATTTATTTAAATAAATAACTAATAAGCTAGCTATTTTATTATAAATTTAGGCTTTTATAAATAAATATAGTTTTATTATTAATAATATAAATTATTTTATATTATATAAATAATTAATAATAAAGTGTAAAAAAATTATAATAACTTAAAATTAACTAGCTAATTTTAGAAAAAAACTATATTTTATTTTTTAAATATTTACTTTATAAATAATTATATAGCTATTTTAAGTAAATATCTTACTTTTAAAAAACTTTTTTTTTATTTTTTTTATTTTTTTTTTAAGTAAATATAATTAAATATTTAAAAAAAGTAAGAGATTGTAATATATATATATAATTTAAATATAAAGTAAAAAAAAAACTAAAAAAAAATCAATAATAATAATAATAAAATTTATAAAAAAATAGTAAAAAAAAGTTTTGTTAAAATAAAACTAACAAACTTATTAATTATATTAAATAAGATAACTATATATTTATTTTTTATATATTTTAAATATATATATTTTTTAAAAGCTTTATTTTAATATACAAAAGGTAAATAAATATAACTATATAAATTTATTTTTAGCTAATTTTTTTAATTTAATTTTTAAATTTAAAATTAGTTATTTTTAAAAGTAGCTAACTATTTATTTAATTATTAGTTTATTTTTTACTATTATATATAAAATTTAAACTATAATACTATATTAAAGCTAATATTTAAGTTATAAAATATAATATATTATAATAATAAAATAATTTTAAATAATATAAATTTATTTAAAATTATATACTAAAATTTTAAAATAATATACAAATTTTTAATAATAATAATAATAATCTAATAAGTAATTATATTATATATATTCATAAAGCTTTTAGTAAAACTAATTAATTTTTATATATGTAAAAGTTAAGTTATAATATAAATAATAAAAAAAGCAAATTTTTTAATAGTAAATATTTATAAAAATTAAAGATAAGATATTTAGATAAAAAAGTAATAATATTTTTCTTCTAAAGTATAGCTTTAATATAGTTAAAAAAGCAGACTAAATTAAATAAAAGATATAATAAAAATATTCAAAATATTTACTATTTATAGGCAGAGTTTTATAATAAAGTTTTATTATATATAATAATTTATTTATTTAAGTACTATTAGCTTATATTAAACTTATTTTATAAATAAACTAACTTAAGTAAGTTTAAATAAAAATAATAAAATAAAGATTTTTATTTTTATTTTTAGTTTGTTTAAGTATTTTTAAGCTTATTAGCTTATTTTAATATATTATTAACAAATTGTTAAAAAGAATATTAAGAGTAAATAAATTAAATCTAAAATTAAAGTAGTAAAAAGTATTAAACTTTATTATCTTTTCAAAAAATAAAAATTAAGTATATATAGTTAGCTACTTTTAAAAGTAGCTAATTGCTTTTTATTATAAATATAATAAAAATACTATTATTTTAAAAACTTTGTTTTTTAAACAATTTAAATAACTAATATAAGTATTTTTATATATTTAAGTCTATAATAAGAAAAAACTACTTAATTATTTATTTTAATATACTTTAACTATATATTTATAAGCTTAAGTATATTGTTAATCTTAAATAATTATATAAGTATAAATAATTATAAATTTACTTTTATACTAAAACTTATTAGTTTTATAGTTAATTATAATGTTTATTTTAATTTAAACTTTAACTTAGCTAAGTTTTTTACTAAAGATTTATTTTTATTAAGTATTTATTATTTATTCAAAAAAGCTTAAATATATATATTTATAAAAATTTTTATTTCAAATATTTAAATTTATATACTTTTTTATTATATTTATATTAGTTATAGCTACTAAAATTTAATATAATTAATTTACTAACATTTTACTAAATTATTTTCAACACTTAATCTTTAAATTCTTCTATTATATTCATTTTATCTTAATAGAAAAATTCCTTTAAACTGAAATTATAAAATTTTATTTTGCCCAAGAATAAAAAAATGTTAAGTTTTCAAATCTTGCACCTTCCTTAATATTGCAACAACATAAAAATTATACTTGAATAATAAATAAATGCTATAGCTTAACAAGAAAAACTTTAGAGTTTATGTAAGCTTTAAATTTGTATTCAAATAAGTTAATTCTTACACAAAGAAGATGATACTATATTTGAAAAGTATAAATAAGATATAAACTTTAGAAGTCTAGTTTCTAACTTTATCTTTTAGTTAAAAAAATATATCTTAAAAGATGGCTATCCGGAATTTGGAATTATTGGTAGCTCATTTAAGTGCCTTTTTAATTAATTAAAAAATATTAAATTTTGATACAAATTTAATTTTAAAAATCATGCCATGCGTTATTTCAGAAGATAATTAGTTATTCCTAATAATAAGTAATGTGGATGAAAATTAAATTATATGTATAATATCTTTATTGATACTGATTGATGACTAAGTATTTGGAGTATAATACCCTTTGGATATAAAATGGGCTTAGGATAGCTGTGTAGAGATAGGTGGATTTTAATAGTTTATTTTTCTAGAAATTAATATGTTTATTGAAATTAGATTTCGTCAATATATTGGATTTTCTATAAAATTTTTATATAGTACTTAAATGAATATGTTGATGTTTGAACATTCGTACAACTTAAGTAAAATTTTCATATTTATTTGAAGTTTAAATTTGATTGAACGGAAAATCTCAAATTAGGATTTTTTAAAATATGTTTTAAATTTAATTTTCATTTAAACTATTTTAGCAGTTCTAAAAAAATCTTGACTAAATTATATCTTTTCTGAAGATGATAATCTACCATTTCTCGTTAATAGGAGCTGATAAGATAATACAATAGGATGTTAATGTAGTAAATCTCTATAAGTGTTAATTAATGCTAGAGTATTGGCAATAATAGTTTGGAAATATTTATAAGGTATACCTTCTAGATCTCTGCCCAAAGCAACGGGATTTCACCTAAGCATAAATAAATATAGAAATTGAGCTTGGTAATGGACAAATAATTGCTAATATTCAAAATGCCTTAGATAGCCAATTTCTCGGATAAAAATGTATAACTTATCTGAATGTAATAAAAATATAACCTTAATAAGGAATAATTTAAGAGTATATTAGAGTAATAAGAACATTGATTATATCAAGCCAGCAGATTGTGATATTAAATAAAACTGCGTATAAATTAGTGTTCTGCCAGACACCTATTCAAGTTATAAATCTGTAGTATCGAAATTTCACTATAAAACCCATAGCTGCCAACTTTATTAATAAAAATTTAATCTTGTTTTTTTAATATGAATACATCGTTATTAACAGGAATTTTCACGCTAGTCATAGCTTTGGAAGTTCTAGCTATAGTTTTAAATGTTTTAGTAGTACTATTTTGTTTTAAATCGAAAGTAAAACAGTTAGATTTAATATTTATATCTATGATGACGACCTGCGATTTAACATTAGTATTATATAAGGTTGGAGAATTTATATATTCACGAGTAGAAGGCCTCGATTTCTATTCCAACAATACATTTGGACAATCTGATGGTGTGATAAACCTCTTCCTAAGTATGACGTCTATCAGCTGTATAGGGTACCTAGCTACCATTAGATTTTGGGGATTGATTTTAGAGCGTAATATCATCAACAAATTTTGGTTAATTTCTTTTGCCTCAACAGAGCTGTTATTAATTATTTTATCTATAACGGTGGCAATTAACGGCGACTATATACTGATGCCAGTCCCTAGGTACCATTTCTTCAACCCAATTTCAACCCATTCGATTACTAAAGCAAGTTCGATACTCATAGTTTTACGGTTATTCCTAGTTGTGTTCATAATCAACGCCGTCTACCCGTTCTTAGCTTATAAATATATGAATAAAGTGGCTAAATCCAAACCAATTGATGATATAATCTTACATGAAGAGGTGCGATATAGGGTTCGATGGTTAAAAACGAAGGCCATAATAGCTACAGCTTCGATTGTTTTAATTTATAACATGTGTTTAATTCCACCTATTGTAATTATGCTTGTAGAATTAATCACTAACCAATTGCGGTCTGAAGGGTGGGATGCTGTGTTTGTCGTTTGTATAATATCTACTGCCTTTACCAACCCTTTAATTTTAATTACCTTTCATACTGAAACAAATCAATATGTTAGAAATCTATTCTCTGGAGTTAATAATTACTTTATACTGAATACTAGCAAACAAAATTTGGAAATTTAATAAGAGAAACTTAAAAGCTAGTTAATAAAATAGTATTAATGTTAAATAAGTGTCTTAAAATATTATTATGGGAGTATAAACATTATCTTTTTAATTATTGAAACTAAGTTATTTTTTATTTATAATTATAATTTATAAAATAAATTTGTAGTGTCGTATCTGTAGGCAATTTAAAAGATATTTTAATGAGGTATATTAAAATAAAAGCTAACGATATATAATCTTTAGAGAATACAATAATGGAAAATAAAGAAATGTAATCCTGTTTACATATTAGCTATACTACTGCTATTCGTGTCCATATACCATAATATATCATGATAGGTTATTATATTACATACTTCTGTAAAAATGATTTATTAATGGAATGGATTCTATTAAAGAACAGGTTTAAATGGTGCTCATTCAAAAAAGGAAACAAATATTATAAAAGTTACCTTTAGAAGTATAAATGATTGTGAATACTAGCGGCTAGTTAGTAATTACTTTATTAGAATTTATTTCGAAGTATTGTTTATGAAATATTAAATTTAGTTTCCTACATAAGCTTTTATAGGTAATCCATTTTAGAAAGCTAATCAAAATTTTTAATTTTAAGCGGCTTGAAATTAAAATTTAATATAAAGTGGATACACAACTCTAAAATATATGGATGCAAATATAATTGAAATAATATCTAATAGATAAAATTATTCTATTAGTAGATTGGCTATTTTATTTACTTTTAATCAGATGACAAAAAAGCTAATTTATATACTATATTTAACTAATTAAATTTTTAGATATATTTTTTAAGAACACTTGTATAATATATGTAAATATTTAATAAAAACTATTAATAACGTTATAAATGTATTAAATAAATAGTATAATAATATTTCTAAATTAATATGTTTATTATATAGTAACCCAGCTATTAATAAGAATAGCAAGTTTTGAAAATCAAATAAATCAAACGTATTTACCATTCTATTCCTACTAGCTAGTATTAATAAATATAAACCTAATATTAGTAAGTTAGTTAGAATTAATTGGTATTTTGTTATTTAAATAATGACATTAAAAATAATGTAAAGATAATTACTTGTTAATTTATCTAGTAATGAGCTGAAAAGCTACATAATTTTATACAATATTTAAATTTAAATTTTTTATTAGTCAAGTAAACTCTAATTAGCTAATTAGCTAATTTCTTACTTTATATATAATTTAAGTTTATATAGTAAATTCAGATTAATAAATTTCTCCTCATTGATTTAAAAAAAAGTTTAGAAACATATTAATTATATATGCTTTAAACTACTTATTTTAATAAAAATACTATTATTAATATTTACTTGCTTTTTTTTAGCTATAAAGTATAATTTAATATAAAATTTTAAATTTTAAAAAAATAAATAAATACTTATTTTTTGTTTTTAATAATTTTTCCTATTAATTTCTAATTAATATTTTAATATTAAAACTATTTTTAAAGCTTAATCAACCTAGTTATTATTTTTAATTTTTTTAGTTAATTATTTTTAATATCTACTTTTTAATTTTTTTTATAACTAATTTTATAACTTCAAAGTTTTGCTAAACTTTTAAAATTTTACTTTTAATAAATAAGTTATCTAAAATTATTTATTGCTTAATTTATTAGCTTTTTTTATCTTAATATAACTTTATTTTAATTAAATTAATTTTAGCTATAAGTTTTATAAAAGATTTTAAACTTAGATTACTTTTTATTTTATTAAATAAATATTATAACTTTAAAATTATTAAAAAAAATAGTTATATTAAAATAATATATATATAAATATTTATAATAGAATATTATTAAAAAACTATAAAAATTAGATTTTAATTATAAAAATTTATAAAGTAAATTAAAAACAAAAATAATATTAAAGCTTAGATATAAAATATTATTATATTAATATATAATACTTTATAAATTTAAATTTAAATTTTAGAATTTTTATCATACTTTTTATTTTTATATTTAAGTTTAAAATAAAGCTATAAATATAATTAATATTAATACTATTTAAATAATTATAGTTTTTTTTAAATTGAAATATTAAAATATTAATAATATATATTTTACTAATAAGTTTTAATATTTTTATATAATTTATTTTTAGTTTTATATTTATTTATTAAGTTAGAAAAATAAATATTTTTGTAACATTTATTACTTAGTAAATTATTAATTAAAATCTTAATTTTAAACTTTATTTGTTTAATTTTTTAATATTTTTTTTATAATTTATTAATAAAAAATTAAAGTAAGCTAATAATCTTTAAAGTATTTAAATAAACTAAAAACAAATATTTAAATCTTTGTTTAGTTATTTTTACTTAAAAAAGCTATTTTAAATTAGAATATTTATAAAAATAAGTTTAGTATAAGCTAATAGTACTTAAATATACAATACTATTTATTATAAATAAAATAATAATTATATATATATAGTAAAACTTTAATATAAAGCTTTATTTATAAATAGTAAATATTATATATATATTTAATATATATTATAGTTATTTTAATTTGCTTTTTCAAGTATATTAAAATTATGTTTTATAAAAAAAAGTTATTATTACCTCTTTATTTAAATACTTTACCTATACTTTTTATAAATATTTATTATTAAAAAATTAACTTTTTTACTTATTTATATTATATTATAATTTTTTAATATATATAAACTAGTTAATTTACTAAAAACTCTATAAATACCTATATAAGTATAATTACTTATTAAATTATTACTATTATTATCTTACTTATTAATAATAATATTAAAATTATACTAATTTTTTAATGTATATTTATAAATAAACTTTTTTATTTATAGTTATCTTATTATTATATTATTTTATACTATATAATATAAGTGCTAGCTTTTATATAATATTATAAACTAGTTAATATAGTTTTTAAATAAATAAGTAATTATTTTTAAAAGTTGCTAATTTAAATTAATTATTTTTAAAAGTTGCTAATTTAAATTAAATATTTTTTAAAAATATATTATTATAATATTAATATAATTATATAGTAAAAAAATAAAAAAAGCATTAAATATATTTAATATATAAATATTTTAGTAAAAATTTAAATTAAGTATTATTATTATTACTTTTTTTAAGTATATATTAATAAAAAGTATTAAGGTAATATTGATATCTAATTTTTAAAATAGCTAAAATAATAAATAATAAATTATATATTTTTTAAGCTATATTTAAAAAGTAAATAAATGCAAATTTTTAAAAGCTTTAAACTTATGTATTTATATTTTAATATAAAAATTAATTAAATAATAGCAAAATTAAAATATATAATTATATAATATACTATTTACTTTTTTAAACTAGTTAAAATAGCTATCTAATATACTTTATATAGCAAAGTAAGTTTTATTTTATTTTAAAATATAAATTTTTTTTTAAAACTATACTTATAAAATATATATACAACTTTATAATATATAGCTTTAAAAAGTGCTAAGTAAAATAAAATTAAATGCTAAGTTATATTATTATCTTTTTTTAAGTATTTATAAAATTATATAGCATTTTAGCTAAATAATATATAATTTTATAAATACTTAAAAAAAAATTATAAACTAAAAATTAAAATTTAATTAATGCAAACTATATAAAAATTTTAGGCTATATTTATTATTATTATATTAATAAATTTAAAATTAAATAAAACTAATATTATACTAATATTAAAAAAATATACATTTTTAAATTTTTTTTTAAATTTTTTTTATTTATATAGTAGCAGTTACTTTTTTAAATTTTTTTGCTTTATTAATAATTTTTAATAAAATTTACTTAAAGTTTTAATTTTTTAATATATAAAAATCTTAATTTATAATCTAAAATATAACTAAATAATCTTTAAAAAAACTATATAAATCTAATAAAAAAGATATATATTTATATAAAAAATAAATATTAGCTAAAAAAGGCTAAAGTATATATATATATTTATTAAATTTAGTAAATAATAGTAATTTAAGTATTAAGTTATTTTGAGGTTTTTATAAAAAGTTATAAAATAGTATTTAATTATAAAGTAATTTAAAAGTTTATATATTTTAATTATATTTGATAAGTATAATAAAAGGTTTTTGCTTAAAATTTAATTAGTTGCTTTTATAATAAGTTATTTTTAAATATTAGTTATAATAGCAAAAGTTTAAAATAATAAACTTTTAAATATTGTAAAACTATTACTAATTTTTTTATATTTATTTTTAATAGTTAAGTCTATTTTAATAATAATATGCTTTATTATTTATAATATTTAGTATTAAAAGTATTAAATATTAATTTAAACTAAGTAAATTAAATATTTACTTAGTAAACAATATAAAATACTTATAATCTTTTTAAAAAAGCTTTAATTTATATTAATAAAAGCTTTTTTCTATTTTAATAATAGCTTTACTATTATATTATAAGCTTTTTCTTTTTAATTAGTAGATTTATATTAATTAAATAATTAATAAAATTTATTTTTATAAGTATTTATAAGTATTAACAAATAGTATAAATAATTATCTAACTTAAAAATAGATTATATATTTACTTTTAAAAAATAAAAAAATAAGTTAGTTATAATAAAATAAACTAAAAAAAATATTATATTATAAAATAAATAAATAATTTAATTAAATTTAATTAAATAAAATAAAATAATAAAATATAATAAAAATTATAAATATTTATGTAAATAAATTTATATTAACTTATTTTAATATTTTTAAAATTATATAATATTTAATTTTAAAATTTCTTTAATTAAATAAATTTTATTAAACTATTTTTAAAAATTTTATATAATTAAAATATATATAATAAATTTAAATTACTAACTTTTTTAACAGTTTTTTCTTTAATTAATAAATTAAAAATTATTAGTTAGATTAAAACTTATTACTTTATATATTTAAATTTAAAACTTATTATTTTTATTATATTTACTATCTCTATATTTCTATAAATTAATTTTAAATAAAGCTATATATATATAATATTTTTAATACTAATAATATTTTTACTTTTTAGTTTTTATTTTATTAAAATAAATATTATAAAAGAAAAAAGTTTAAAATAATTGTTATACTAAAAAATGTGCAGTCTAAAGTTTATTTTTAATTAATTATCTTTATTAAGTTGGAGTATATATTCTTAGATAAATATTTAGTAGTATTGGTATTTAGTAACCTATAAAAAATATTTTTTATCTAACTAAATTTATTAGTTTTGTATTTTAACATTATTTAATTTTTTCAAATAGTTGCTTTATATTATATAAATGTATAGGGAATATCAGTAGTATAATAGCTGCTGCACAGTATTATAAGCTATCTCACATTTAATAACAATTATACTATATAGTTTAATTACTATATCCAAAATGAAACAGATATATTAAAGTTATTTAATATTTAATTTTTTTAAATATTAAAAGAGCTATAGTTATAAATTTTACTTAAACTTAAAATTATTTTATATTAAAAATTATTGTGATTAGACTAAAAATGTAAAACTTTTTAAATAAATTAAAATTACCAATAATGTTATATATTTAGAGAAAAATGTGCTACTTTTAAAATAAATATTAAATAAGAAAAAACTCGCATTCATATAAACTTCTGTTGTCTACTACCACTTAAAAGCAAGGTAATATTAGATTTGAAAAATAAAGATTATTCGTTCCCGTTATTATTCAACAATGTTCTACAAATGTTTTGATGGTATTTTAGATAGTCAAGTATTTTTAAAAAATTCGTATAAATTGTTTATAAAATATACAAATAATGGTTTTGTTCGAATATAAGATACTGATTTATCTAAGCGTAGAAAGCTATCCTTTGCTGCATGAGAGTATATAAAACCAATTAAGTCCTATAGCTATATCGGTTATTTATCAAAGGGTTTTAAAAGCTAGTTGTTTAGCTTTTGGTATTTTAAGTGCAACAAGTTAGTATTAAAATTAAAATCGTTGAAATTCATCTAAGCTTAACCACTAAGATTGTTGTAATTATTTCACAATATAAATGTTAGTAAATTTGTAGTATTTATATCATTTTGTTTAGTTAAGTATATGCTAGTCTATTGTTGCTCGGAAAGTTGTTGCTCCTGCAAAGTGGTTTCACCAAGATTTTTTTAGTAATAACAAAGTTTGCTATTAGAAAAAGAATTATTCCGTTTCACCCAAACTAAACTATGCTATTACAAAAGCACAACATCTAAGGAATAGTACTGTCATGTGTTTGCTACGCTCTAATATTGAGAATGACAAAGCCACTTAACGGTATATTTTTAGCTTTGCACGAAAATGTACACTTAGTTTATTTATTTATTTTACTGGCCATACCAACAGCCTTTTCAAATACTAACACCTATCAGCCAATAACTTAGTAAAGTTTTCAAATTGCTCCTAATCGCCATTTAGTTATGAGTTAAAACCTCTACTAGTCATACCAAAATCAAGTTGGAAAATAAATCGCTTTTTTGCTACGGGCATAAAAATACGACGAAAACAAAAATTTCAGTGCTCCATATTTGGTATAAATCCAATTAAAGAAAGCTAAAAGCAAATAAAAATTGAAAAGCGGTCATTTATAAAGCTTCATCATTCCAAAATTAGTAACCAAACTTTTGTAAAAAGTGATAAAAAGAAAGAATCACCTCTTTATCTTCGAATTCGATACACTTTTAAAATTATATGAATAGTTTTGAGCAACCAAACCAAGATAACTCAGTTAAAGTATGTCAGTGGACTAACTGTAGAAATCAATACCACGATTTTGAAAGTCTTTTCCAACATCTTAAAATAGACCATGTAAATCTTCAAGATCCTGGCCAAATTAGACTTTGTGGTTGGGCAAGTAGTTGTCAGTATAACACGGTAGAAAAGAAGCATTTAGTTTCACATCTGAGATCTCATTTAGATTGGAGACCTTTTAGTTGTGATGTAAGCAAAATTAGCGATTTTAAAACTGATATTTTTATTTAAGAGATGCGAATCTAGATTTAAACACGAGCATGAAATAAGAAGACACCTTGATAGAGTCCACAATTCCAACCAGCTAAATAACCCAAATAATAATACATATAATTCCAATAGCCAAAATTCTACCAATAATAATTTAGCTCCTCCAATGGAACATCTATCACCTCCAGCTTTAAGTAATAACTATTCAAACACTGCCTCTCCTCAAAGTATGTTTAACTATTAAATTTGAATCTAATATTAATAATTCTCTAGGTAATCATACGATTCCATCTAGTTCTAGAATCAGTTCTATTGAGAGTGCTGATAATTTATTAATTGAAATTATCCAATATGCCTTGGATTTAAAAACTTCAGTACAAATCGATGATGGTAATTAAAACCTGACACTAATAACATAGTTAACTTTTATAGCCTTTAAGTCACAGCTTATAAGTATGGGACTTCCATTAGAAATAATAAATATCCCCAAGTCCCAGCTCAGACGTGCACTACTAGACGGGTTTTATCAAAGTTTAGCTTTCAACTTTGAACAACCTTTAATTAATGGGTACGACCAAACCACCAACAGTATATCTCCAAACAACACATTTTCCAATGGAGTTAACAGTATCGACAACATGTTAATAGGAAACAATTTTAGTTCGACTAATTCAAACCCAAATTTTGATATCAATGCATTGATGCCACAACCAGATTTCAATTTGGTTAACAACCAATTCCAACCACAGCAACTTAATATGGGCTACTCGCCTTACGGTGATGCTAACCCTCTAGGAGGAGGATTCAATGATAACAGCAGCTATATTAAGCCGGAATTTCAACAACAAATGTTTAACCAATATGTTAATTTAGACCCATATAATCAAATGGCATCCCAACAGTTTTCAAGATCTATATCCCCAGGTAATCATTTTATTTATAAAATACTTAGGATTTTTTTCAGGCGCAAACGATTTCTCCATCAGCTCGCGTAGTATTCATCCATCTCCTTCTGCAAATAATGACTCGAAATCTCCAAACCAATCAGTACCACCGACACCAGTCATTAAGGAAGAGGACTCTAGCCCAGGCCTAATCAAATCTTTTATGCCCATTGTGAAGAATCTGCTAAAGGTGTCAACCAACCAACCTAGAGCCACCTCACCCGTCAATACGAAAGGTTTTAAACTTAAATTTTAAATTTTGCTAATTTATACTTTAGGTACGGAAAATACAAGATCTATACCTTCACCTATACCTACCAACGGTCTTAGTCCATCTAGACTTGAGCCGAATGGATATAACTCAAGTCCCAGGTCTCCAGCCTTTTCCCCAATGCCTAGCCCTACCGTTAAAGTAGAACCGCAATCTACCTCCTTTCCCACCCCACAGGTATAATACACTGCCTTTATTAAGTAAACTAAACTAATTCACCAAAACAGCCTTCAAACTACACTCCTCATTGCTCCAACCCGCAAATTAACCTCCCAAAATCACCATCCCATAGAGGTACCGAACCCTTAAACCCGCAGGAATACCTGGCAATGAAACTTGATAACTTAAAGTTGTAACTGATCTTTGGAATCACATTCTTTTTAATACAGGAGATATTTGTTACTGGACTTTCAAAGTTGTCATTTATGCACAATTTTTCTGAAAGGGTTTCATCTAATACTATTTTGCCTTTCATCACTCCTAATTCATCATTTCACCACTTTTACATAAGTTTTTATAAATAAATATCCAAAATTTTATCAAATCCATCTTTCTATAATGCTTTGAGATGTGTTGTATTCATATGATATTAGGTAGTACAAAAAGTAATATATATTTTTAAATAAAATTAAAAATAAAACATTATAATTTAAACTAAGAGAGACAAGGTTCTTCTGTATTGTTATATAGCAAATTTATTAATCAATCTATTTACCTATATATATTAGCCTTATTTTTAGATAATCTATATCAATTCACTATAGTAAAAAGTAATTTGAAGTTTTATATTCAAGTATTTATATATTTAAATGTATAAATTAAGAAATTTTAAAAAAATATAGTTATAGCTAATAATTTTATTTAATAGATAAGTATACTAAAAATTAAAATAAATATTTATTTATTTATAATAATAAATATATACTAAATATTATTTTTAAAACTAGTATAAACCTGCAATACTAGATAGAAAAATTATTAAAATAAGAGAAAAGTTTAATAGTTTTATATTAATTCTAAATATAAAATATATTTTAAATATTTATAGCATTTAGTATTTTATATAATAAAATATTTAACTATTAAAATATCTAAACTTAAAGCTAAAATAATAAAAAATAATATAAATTTATATAAAAAATTTTAAATTATTAAATATAAGTATATTTATTAATGCTTTTTAAAAATATTAAAAGCTAAGCTGCTTAGTTTTAAATTATTTATTCTAATTAAAAGTATATATTTCTAGAAATATAAGTTAAAAAATATTAAGTTAATTATTTAAAAATAAAAAGTTATATAAGTAAGAAAAAAAGCTATAAGTATAAAAGTAAGTCTTAATAAAAAAGGTAACTTGCTAATAATTTAAACCTAATAATATATATAACTTATAAAATAATTTAATAAAGTTTTTAAGCTAATTATTTTTAAAATTTATAAATATCTAAGTTTTAAAATAAAAATATTATTTTTAGAAAATTAAAGTAAAGAAAAACTTAAATAAATAAATGAATTTAAAAAAATAGTAATTAAAAAAAAGTAAGCTAATATAAGTATATATTATTAACTAAAATATAAAATAAATAAACTAATTAATAAATTTAAACTTATTATATAGTATATTACAGTAGCAGTTTTATATTTATATAAATGTAAAACTGCTATTATAGTAAAATAAAATAAATAAAATATTTTTTAAAATAACTTATAGAAAATAATATTTTAAATAGTTAAATAAAATTCTAAAAAAGCTAAATATTAAAATATTTTTTTTATAAATTTATATTTTAAGTAAAAAAATAAGTAAAAATAAATAATATATTACTAAATATAGCTTTTTATTTTTTAATTTTTTATAGTTTAGCTTTTTATAGTTTATTAATTAAATTATTTTTATTTTTTTATAAATAAGCTTTAATATTTTAATAAAAGCATATAATAACTAAATATATATATATTTTTATTTATATACATATACTAAAACTTATAATTTAAATAAATATTATAAAAATTGAGCTAATAAAATAAATTTATAAAAATATAGCATTTTTTACTTTACTATATAATATAAATAAAACTTAGTTTTTATAAACTATTTTTATAATATAGCTATATTTAATATATATATTTTTAAGCTTTATTTATAAAATAAAATTAAATTAAATATAAAAGTAGTTTAAAATAAAAAATATAAATATATAAATTTCTTTTATTAATATTTTTAAAATTTTAACTAATTAAATTTACTACAGTTAATTATAATTGTCTTAGTATTTTATACTTTTATTTTAAGCTATTTATAGTTTTATACTAACTAAATAACTATATTTTATTTGCTAACTTATTAAAAAAGTTATATTATACTACTTATATTAATTTAGTTTACTTTATTTACTAATTTTTTTTAACTATTAGCTTATTAGTTATTTATATAGTTTTATTATTTTAATAGCTATTAATATTTTATTTTTTATAAGCTTTTCTTAAAAACTAGAAAATATTATATTTATTAAATTTTTATTTACTTATATTTAAAATTAAATAAATCTATATATTATTATTTAAATAATTATTATAGTTTTTTATATTATCTTTATAAAAAAATGCTTTCAATATTAAAATAAACTTTTTATATTATATATACATTTTTTTTAAAATAATTTTAGTAATATATTAAATTAAAGTTATTATTTTTATATTTTTGTAATTATTTAAATTAATTACAAATATACTAATATATTAAATATATTATAAGCTTTTTTTAAATATAACTTAAAAAAAGTAACTTTTAATATTTAAAACAGTATTTATATTAAACTTACTTTACTATATAAAGTAAATTAAGCTAGTGTTTTAACTATTTTAAAATTTGAAATAATATATTAAAGCTATATTTTTAACAATATATTTATATTATATAATAGTATTACTTTTTAATATATATTTAACTATAATAATTTTTATAACTTTTATATTTAATTTCTTATAGTAAAGTTAATTATTTTATATATTTTTTTAAATTATTTATTTAGCTTTAAACTTTTAAAATAAAACTTTAAATTTTATTTAAAATTTTAATATAAAAGTTTTTTATAATAATTTAGTATAGCTATTAGTATATTTGCATTTTTTTTATTTAGTTAAATAATTTTATAATTACTGCTATTACTTTAATAACAGTAGTTTAAAATTATTAATTATTATAAAATTAAAATTTTTTTAAGTAATAGTTTTTATTATTATTTAAGTAGTTAAAAAACTTTTTCTAATATATTTTTTAGTTTTATACTATATTTACTACTAAAAAGTATACTTATTTTTATTATAATATATATAAATAATTGCAAATAATTATATAAATTATATAAAATAAAAATAATAAACTAACCTACCTATTATAATATAAAATTAAGTAGAAAAATAAAAATCTTTCATATTATAATATTAAAAATTTTACTTTAAGTTTTAAATTATTAAAAAATATTAGTATTTATAAATATATTAAAAAATTATACTTTATTAGTATTTATATAACTAAAACTAGTAATATAATAATATAGAAATATTTATATATTAATTTTTTTAGACTATTTATAAGATAAAAAATGCTTTTTATAAAGTTTTAGAAATTAAAAGTTATATTTTTACAACTTTAACTAAATTAAGCCAATTTTAATATTTAAGTAAATAAAATAAAAAAATTAAATTTACTAATTTTAGTATAAACTGTTTTTATAAGGTTTTGAAATTTTATATAATAAAGTTTATAGTTTAAATTTAAATTAATTTGTTTTAAATTGCCAATTTATTTTATATTAAAATTCTTTTATTATGCTTTTTAGTTTGCTTTATTAATAAAAGTAAAAAATTTAAACTTTTTTTGTCATATATAAATCTGATGGTAGTAGTTAAAAAATAAATTATTAATATAATAGCCTTCTAAAATATATTTCTAATTTAATAATTTTCTTTAATAATTAAGTCTATTTTTTCATTTTTTAATCATAGTCCTAATCTATCTCTTATTAAATTTTAAAACCAATATTAGTATTATAAACCTTTTCAAACTTTAATTTAAGCCTAATAAGTTATTTCTAAAACTAATAACCACTAGTTTTCTTTACCTTTCCAACATTTATATCTTTTTAGCCTTTATTTTATATATTTTCTTCGTTTTTAAAGTTTATTATTTTTTGCTAAAAGTTCTTTGAATCATCAAAATATCATCAGCTTAAATTAAAATTAATTCTGATAATTGGATAACTAAATAATTACCTAATTATTCTCAAATATTACAAGGCTAGTAAATTCATAGTGAATTAAAAAAGTAAAACGAGTATCAATTAATTTATTCTAAAGAAGCTATTCTGCTCTAGAATTAAAAAAATATATCACATTTTCGAGAATATAAACTTTTTATTTAAAGAAAAAAAAGGTATCAAAACTCAAATTTTCACTCATATATGTGTATTAGTTTAATAAAAAGACGCTATTTCGTTAAAAAAACCCAAATTAAAGTTTCACTTGGAGTCTATTGAGTGGCCTAGAATTTCTTAGCCAGTCTCTAATTGGACCGATAACCACTACTAACTCCCACAAGAAACTTACGGCCATGTTACCCAGAATAAGCCCCAAAAGTTTGTATCTAAACTCAGGGGGGAAGACGTTATGCCCTAGAGGGATATTATACTTAGATATATTGACGTTAGGCACTGCATACTTTCCGATTATAAGTGCTTCAGGGTCTCCACAGTTCATCCTCAGGAGACAACCCCAAGCGTTAGGGTCAGCAAGGAGCGCGTAAAGTAGTAAAGCCACGAAAACTGCCCAAATAGCCATAAGTATGTAGTTCTTGAAGAAAGGTTGACGGAACTTATAACCAAAGTTGTAGATGGCGGCGGCATTGACAAACTGGAACAGGGTAACAAAGGCAAGGAGTTCACCTTCGAAGTTATCACCTAACAAATACCATTTGGATAGGTCAACGGCGGAGGCGTCGAACTCGTGGCATTTGAAGAACTCTTGTTGGAACAATAAACCGAACGATGCCATAATAAAGGCTGCATTAATGAAGACTTGACCTACGGTGGAAGCCATAGTCTCCCAGCCTAGTAATCTAGCGGTGGGACGGAAGGGTGCGAGTTTGGTTGCAGCTTTAGACTGGGTGATGGCGAAGGTCATACCAATGGTGATGAAGGCATCCACTAAGATCCACACATTTTGACTGGGTGAGATCGAGAAATAGAAAGTGTGAATCTTCAACCAGGCCATGATCTCACCATACATAATTAAGTATTTGTAACCAGCAAAGGATGTAGCCAAGGCAGCACGGCCCTGACGCAGCAACTCGACACAGGACTGAATTGATCGGAAATTGGACGAGAAAGGAGATACAATAGAAGCTTCCGCTTCCGACAATGCAATACCAACGTGAGCCGCACGCAGAGCACCACAATCGTTTCCACCATCCCCACACATGGCAGTGACTCCACGTGCCATGTGTAGCTTAACGCAATTCACCTTG
Organism: Capillidium rhysosporum; assembly: GCA_037055185.1. Classification (NCBI taxonomy): domain Eukaryota; kingdom Fungi; phylum Entomophthoromycota; class Entomophthoromycetes; order Entomophthorales; family Capillidiaceae; genus Capillidium; species Capillidium rhysosporum. The sequence continues at coordinate 9,661 of JAWQFY010000348.1, read as the reverse complement.
TCGGTCGGAGTCATTCTAGCGAATACACGGGTGTTAAGGACTAGGGCGTCGATTGAATCGGTTTCCAGCAGCTTGTTGAACGCTTTACCAGTCATCGCCAATTCTACGGTGGACTGTAATCCGTCGGTGGGGAAGGTAGCTAATACAGCTTCAGTATCAAGTACCAAATTCTGGTTATCCACCTTCTCCGTCTCTAAGTTGGCTTCAGTAGCTACCTGGGTCCATTTAACCTGTCCGTATGAGTCTAAGTCAGCCAAGTACACTTTGGAACGCGGAGGTAACATGTTACATTGCTGAGCTATGTAAATACCAGTTAAGGCAGTATCACCGGTGATCATGACGGTCCTAGTGTTACCCTGCTTAAGTTCGGTGATGGCATCAGTGGTATCCTCTTTGAGTTGGTTCTTGAAGATTACCAGGCCCAATAGATCAATGCTGGATTCCAACTTCTCTCGAGTCCAATCTTTAATAGAGTCCAAGTCCACCTTACCAAGGTCGCGGTGAGCAAGAGCTAGTACGTAACATCCCTGCTGGGCCAATTCAGAGGTAGTAGCATCATAATCCACGGGGATAGAATTGGGGTTAGCCAATTCCTTCAACTTCTCAAAGGAGCCTTTTACAAACACGTGAACATGCCCGGTAGTCTCATCAAGTACTGCAACCGACATGGAGGCTCGAGCGTGTACGAACTCAAATCGTTTCACAATGTGTGCCTCCTTACTTGAACCAGAAGCGGGTTTTAGACTGTCAACGTAGTTAGGAGATGCCGACTTGAGGAGGTGCCATTTGGTGGCGTTGAACATCTCGATATCCACTGGGTTACCAATCAGGTTGCCTTCGAGTTGGGTGACCGAGTGACAGGAAGCCATACCCAACTGGAACAAAGGGTCGAACTCGTCGAAGTGATACTTTAGGGAATCAAACTGGTTGTTGTTAGTTGATTGCCCTCCGTAGAACTCCAAGCCTTCCTTGGTCAACGTACCTGTCTTATCGAAACAGAATATCTGTACCTTACCGGCCACCATGATACGGGGTAGATCCACGCAATAGATCTTCTTTTTGCGGAGTTGGTCGGCAGCTACCGACTGTCCAACAACTAGAGCGGCAGGTAGGATGGGTGATAAGATTTGAGCCAAACAGAACATCCCGTAGAACCAGGATGCAGTACCACCCTTTTTCATTAACCACAGCGAGAATGCGAACAGGACTATACCCCAACAGGCCAGGATACATACTACCAGCTTGAGCTGCTCGTCGAAGATGAAGCTGATCGGATTGGGGAATAGGATCTTGTATACCAGCTGACCTTTGTCAGTGGAGGTAGAAGTCTGGTACACCAGTGCTTCCACGAAGCTGGAATCATCTACGGGAGTAGTTTGACGCACAATAGTACCGGCGAATAATGAGTTCAACTTGTGGGAGCCGAGTCTATCATAGACTACACTTTCGTCCTTTACTGGGAACTTACGGATGGGGAGGGGTTCACCGGTCAAAGAGGATTCATCAGCTACCACGTTACCGGTGAGTAGGACCGCATCACATGGAACAGTTTTACCGTTTTCCACCTGGAATACATCACCGGGTACTAACTCGGCAGTAGAAGTTTCCATCCACTGACCATCGCGCTTCACTTTGACCGAATCCTGGTGCTCAGCCATCTGTTTGACCCTCTTCTCGGAACGTAGACGTACCACTACTTTGATGAAAGCGGAAAGGAAAATGACGGCGGTATCGACCAGACCGATCTCGAAGTAGGAGAGGTAGTAGAACAGCCACATGATCATCAGCTGGTACAGGTAGAAGAAGGAGGTCATCTCTTCACCGAAAGCTAGTAAGAAGGAGGGCACGTACACTTCGATGAAATTGGGACCCTTCAACTCCAACCTACGATTCGCCTCTCCTTGGGTCAACCCCTGGTTAAGTTTGAGGAACTGGGAGTTCAACGAACCTAGATCGAACTGGAAGGGTTGGAACTTGCTCGTCTCGGCGTCATATACATACCTACGACAGCGGTAGGAGAAGTATAACAAGTCGGATTGGGTGCGCTGTAAGTTTACAGTAGTTACTCTGTAGTTCCAACCGAAAGCTTCCTTCAAATTTCTCTCGATGGAGCGAAGTCCAGCTAGTACTTTGGAGCCGTCATCCAACATAAGCACGGTAGACTGGGCTTGCTCTACTTGAATGTACTGAGAGTCTAAGGGATACACCTCGATCCGGAAGAAGTTAATGATTCTAGATCTAAACACATTGAGGGTGACAAACCACGAAGTAGCGAAGATCCATATCCCGATAAACATAGTGGAACTTAGATCGTATGTCTCATAAGCAATACCGTACTCCTTACCGGTAATGGCTCCGTAGTAATCGGCTGTGATAACTGCCAAGTAGACCAACCAGCCAATTGAAATCAGAAGGAAAGAGTAGGTCATAAAAGTACCAAAGTAGTCAGTTACAAACCCTTTGATAGGGAAATCTTCAGTATCTGAAGCAGTAGATTTGATTTCTTCACCCTTCTCGTTTATCTTTTTTAAATCGGATTTTTCACTGAGGTCAGAATCTACATTAATATCACATGCATACATACGCTCTACACCTCTCTCCTTTAACTGCTTGTAAAAGTACCATAAAACAAATAGTAGAATTTCACCTCCAAGAATAGAGAATACCGATATCCACATAGGCTCCCTGAAGGTAAACTTAGCAGGTTCGGAAGGCGGGCATACCGCCCAATAGTTTTCATTATCGATACCACTTTTCCAAACCTCTACATCATTCTCCAACTCCAACGTCTTAGCACAAGCATCGTTGATCATTTTATTTTTGATCTTACCATCGAATGAAGTGATATTTACTGTCAACTTGGGGTTAAAACAGGGTTTATAAGAAGTAGATTCGGAACCGCATGCACATACGTTGGATATTTTACTACAATCTGATTTACAACTACCATCTAAACAAGGTGAAGTTCCATCAGCACAGTTGAACTGTAAAGTTTTCGGGCATGAAGAGATATCTTTAACACACAGTTGGTTACAAGCTAATCCTTTCACTTCCGGTAGTGGACATACTTTTCCATTTAAATCAAAATCGTTTACGGTATGGAAAGCTGGGATAGCTACTATCGTATATAACAGGATTAAGCCGAATAAAAGTCGACTTCCTGTTGGTTTTACTAACATTATAATCTTCGAATTCTATCTATACTCTTATTTCGAATCTATAGAAGCTGATACGTTTGTGAATTCAAATGACTATCTAAACAAAAATATAGTTTAATAAAAATATTTTAAATTAAAGTTTAAGTACACTAGACCAGTCGAAAGTAAAATAATTAAAAATATATAGGGTTATCAAGTTTAAAAACTCCTTTTTCACTCTATTTATACCACTTACTATAAACCTGTAATTAATTATTGATTATCAGAATCTTTACACCTTCAAAGCTTCTAATTTTAAATGGAAATGCTCTTTTAACTTCGAAACAAACTGTTTGTTTTTGATACTGATTTCCTGCTATAAAAGATTATGCTTTTCTAGAACCTTCTATCTACGTAGTTATTAATCAAAAACCAATAAAACTATTTAAAACATCAATTCTCCTTTATTTATTTTACGTTATTTAAACTTATTTGTAATTATTTTCTATTTTAGTTAAATATTCAGAATTTCAAAATATCAAAAGCTTTTATATCGGAAAATTAATTTTATAAACAGCTAATTATGAACATAAGTTATATTAAATGTATATGTTGTCATACGACGTCTATTTCAGTTCAAATGTTGTAAATTTTGATGAAACTGGTTTCAATGTATCCAACGGCTTTATAGTCTACACTTCGATACACTTGGTACATGCATCAAAAATTGATGGAACTGGGCAAAGAATTGGTAAAGCGGAGCCAACTGTTTATTTCTAAGCTGATATACTTCTTAATATGTATACTTTCCTATAATACTATAAGTTAAGTATGCCCTGTAGGCAGCTTGCTTTAGTTTACTGCTAAATGTTAAGAATCCGATTCAACTTCAGGTACCGTTTTCAATTGTTCTATAATAAACTACCTCCTAACTTAGAAATAAATCAAAACATTTGGAAAGGTTATAGATCCACTTTAAGGTACAAGTTTATCAAGTTTTATGTTTTGTTCTATTTATGATAATTTTACTACCTCAACTTTTAGTTTAAAATCCATTAAATTGTTCACTAATACGGAGTAAATTTTGCTATCCTATTTTTATTGGTTACTATACCTTTAAAGAATTCAGAATCGGGTTAGCCCTACATCCGTTTATTTTGATGATTTTAGCGTCATTTTTTTGGTAAATTGACCATCATTCATTTTAAAACTTAAATCGACATTTTTGCATAAAACTCCCGGTAAAGTACAAAACGTTGTATATCAGCATATTTATATAAAATGGTGTGCTTGCTGGTATAATTACTTGCATTAAGGAATAGGTATCCTGAAATATTAAACTCAATCAATTTTAACGATATCTACTTGTTTCACAAGAAATTATCAGTTCATCTTATTGGTGGTGTATGATGATATAAAGTTTAACAAACTATACAGTTTCTTTACAACTTTAAAGTACAGCTTTTTAGATTGTGGAATAGGCACTTCTATATTGAAATACTAGTTTAAAATCGGATTTAAAAGTATTGAAACTAATTTCATAAATGTATTATACCATATAAAGTAATTACGGGTACATTTTAAAGAAATTTGATATTTATATATCATAATAAACATTTCTAGAACTATAAAGTTCCAACTAAAGTTAACAAAATAATTTTTTTTTAGTTTTAACGCCTTTTAGTTTGTTGTGAAAAGAGTGGTAAATTTTGACATTTAATTATGAAAAGATATGGGAAAAGCTTTTACTACTTCTATTCTATATTATTGTATCTCTGACATAAAATTCAGTTTTAGAGTATTATGTTAATTTCCTTTTTAAGTATTTCTCCATTATTAAACTTAATTCCAAAAATAATAGTAAAATTTTAATTTAATTATTTTTTAAATACAATATAAATATAATAAATTATCATATTTTAATCTACTCAAACATAAATGTTGTAATATATTTGTTTTAAAATAGTTAAATATATACAATTTTACTATAAAATTAAGTTATATACTTAAAACAAAAAATGTATTTTTATAACTTAAATAGTTAATAAATTTAGTATATGTAAAATATATAGGATTTTATAAAAAATTTAAACTGAAATATTTTATTTAAACTTTAAAAAGTAGTTTTTTTTATTACATTTAGTTAAACTAAAATACACTGTATGTTAACTTAGCTATCTAAGTGATTAAAATTGATTTAAATAATTTTATTTAATAGTTTAACATTTTAACTAGCAATTATAATTAGTTAATATTTAAGTTTTAATTTTAATTAATATTATAATTTTTAGTAAAAGTATATATTTTAAATAAAAGTTTTAGCAAAATTATATTTATAATAAGATACTATTTTATCTTTTTATACTTTAAAAAAAAGCTAGTATAAATAATTAAAAGTTTAAAATTTTAAAAATTAAAACTAAATTATACAATTGTAATATTTTTAAAACAAGTATTATATGAAATTAAGATATAATATATTAAGCTATAATACTATTTAATTAACTAATTTTTTAAAGTTTAACTTTATTACTTTTTTTATATTTAATTTTTCTCTTATAAAAAATAATTAATAAGCTATATAAAGTATTAAGTTTCTTAAACTTATATATTTTATAAAATTGTTATCCTTATTATAAAAACTTTAATTTATATTTAAAGTAAATTTATGCAATTTATAACTAATATTTTTTTATATTATTAAAAAATAAGTATATTTATACTAAATATATATCAGTTAAAATAATACTTTAAAATTAAATACTATTAGCAATAATTTACATTTTTTTTAGCTTTTATATAATAACTAAAAAATTAAAACTATTAATTATTTACTATTTAGTCTAATAATTTAAAAAAAAATTAGAATACTAAAAAATTAAGTTAGTAAAATTAGCTAAAAATATATATATACATTAATATTTTTTTTCATTTTATATATTAAAAGCATGTAATTTTAAATTTTAAATAAAACAAATATTATTTTTTAAGGTATACTTATAACTATATAGTATATATATATTTTAAAAATTTAATATATTAAAAATTAAAATATAAAAATATAAAATTTTTACTTTATAAATATTTAGTTATCAGTTATAAATATAAAATATTATATTTAATACTTAATATATATAAATATAATTAAAATTAATATATTTTTTACATATTATTTATAAATTTTTAAAGTATATTATTATAATAACATTATAAATAAATGTTTAAATCTTAATAAAATATTAATATATTTATATACTAAATAAGAACTAATATTTCTAATATATTTATTATATTTATATATTTAGTTAGTTTAAATAAATAGTAATATTATAATATTTTAAAGCTTTAGCTTTAAAGTATTATTTTAAATTTTAAAATATTTAATATATATAAGCTTAATTTACTTTATTTAAAAAAGTAAGTCTAATTTAAATATATGTTAATATTTTTTAATATAAAGAAAAATTATATAATTTTATAATATATAGTACTTTAAATTACTAAGTATACCTTAATAAAGATATAATGTTATTTTTTTAATCATTTTGCTATAAAATAAAAATATATAAAAATAGTTAATTTGCAAATTAAGCAAAAAACTAAAGTAAAGTTTTAGTATTATATTATATTATTAAAATAGTTTGAAAAAAATAATTAGTATAATTTAAAAGTAAAGCTTTCATTTTAAAGAAAAAATATACTTTAAATATATTAATTATTTAAATAATATTATTTAAATTTACTGCAGCAAATTTGAAAAAAATAAAAATAAAGATAAAAAATAAATTAATTTAATTAAAATTATAAATATTTTTAACTTAAAGTTAAAAATATTAACTATATAATAGATTTTAACTTATATAAATTTAAAAATAATAAAGTAGACTATTAGATTTATACTTTAAAAATATATAAAATATTTAATATACTTAAAATTTTACTTTAAATATATAAATATATATATTTAATATATATATATATATAATTTTAATATTAATATCTTTATAGCTAAAAATTATAAAATAAAAATTTACTTAATTAGTTTTATTTTAAGTTTTTTTTAAAAGCTTATTCAAAAAATTATTAAGCTATTTAAATATATAGCTTTAATATAAAATAGTAATACTACTTAATATACTGCTATAATACTTAAAAATTATATTAAAAATATTAGTATTAAGCTTTTTAACTAGTATAAAGTTATATTTTTATACTTTATTTATTTTAAACCTAAATTTAATTAAAAAAATCTAAATAAAATTAAAAAAAATCTAGAAAATGCTAAAAAAATTACTAAAATTATACTTTATATTTTCTTATATAATAAAAAAAACTAATAATTTATAAAATTATATTAAGTAAATTTAGCTTTATTAAACTATAAAACTTATAACAAAATAAAATACTAGTAAAGCTAACTTAAAAAAACTTATAGTTGGCTATAAAAAAGTTTTAAAATTTAAATATTTATAAAACTAAATAACTAATATATATATTTAGTTGAACTTTAATTATATTAATATTTTAAAATATTTATATATAAAAATTTACTTTTACAAAAGTAGCTAATTTTTTAATTATAGTAATAGTTTTATATTTGTATAAATGTAAACTTTCTTTTTTATTATATTTTATAAAATAAAATAAATAAATAAAATTTTAAAAAATTAATATTATAGTTTTAATATATTAATATAAATATAATGCTAAAATTTTAGATTAATTAATTATAATATAATAAAAAATAAACTAGCTAAAAAGGATTTTACATTTTTATAAATAGAACTAATATTTTTAATTTATTTTTAAATAAAAAAAAATATATAGCTTAAAATATTAAAAATAAATATATTAAGTTATATATATAATAGCCTTAACTTTTAAGAATTTTATATAATATTAATACTAAAACTTTTAATTTATAGCTTATTTTAAAATTATATAACTAAAATTTTAATAAGTTAAATAATATAATTAAAATATAATTATATAATTTATATTAATAACTTATATATTTAAAATCCTTGAATTTTAAGAATTTTAAGTATATATAAGGTTTAACTTTTTATTTTAAAAAATATAAAATAAAGTTTAGTTTAAAAAGTATAATTTTAAAATTAATTTTAAACTAATTAACTAAATTTTATATATAAAAATTATTAAAAATACTTTAATAACTTAATATATTAAAAAATAATATATATAAATATATTTATTTGAATTTTTATAACTTAGTAATTATAAATATACTAAAAAATTAATACTTTAAAAAAAAAATTTTTAAAAAGTTTATTAAAATTTTAAACCATTTTATTTACTTATCTAACTTATTAAAAGTTTTAGTTTTTAATTTATTTTAATTTTTATTATAAATAAAACAACTATATATAATTATTAAAATTTTAAAATTATTATTATTATATAAAAAAAATTAAAAAAATAAAAATGTCAAAATAAGATTATTAAACTCTTAACTAAAAAAAAATTAAAAAGCTTTATTATTTAATTAGATTAGATTTTATTTTAAAGCAGATTTTAAAAATTATAGGCTATAATATTTCTATAAAAAGAGTATATATTATTGGTATTTATTAAAGTATAATAGTTTATTAATATGAAAAAAGTTTAGTTTTTAAAAATAAGCTTAAAAGAGTAAATAAATACTTTTCAAAAAATAAAAAATAAAAAATAAAATTTAAATATATAGTATATATATATACAAATAATTAGCTTTACTTAATTTTAAAAAATTTAGAAATTAATTTCTATATTAGCTATTAGCAAAAAGCTTTAAAAAAAATAAAAATAGATTAAATAGTATATACTGATAAAATGCTAAGTTAAATAAATAATTATTTAAAAATAATTATTTAGTTAGATAAATATATTTTTAATAGATATAATATTATTAATAAAGATAAAGTATAGCATTTTTAAGCAATTTAAAAATATAATTATAATACTACTATTAATTTTAATAGATTTAATAAATTTAAAGTAAAATTTTAAAGTTAAATAAATTCTTTAGATAATTTAAAGTTAGTTATAATTATGAAAATATTAAATGCTAAAAATTATATAAAAATTCATAAAAATTATTATATTAGTTTTGCAAAAATAGTAAAAATAAATATAAATCTATCATTTATATATATATTAATATAAGTATTTATATTTCTAAAATAGTAGTAAATTATATTTTAGCTAATATATTCTTTAAATCTTAATTTTATTAAAAATAATTAGGCAACTTTAAAAAATTATATATATTTAAATATTGAATTAGCTAAAACTTATAGTAAACTTTAAATAAAAAGTATTCAAACTTAAGTTAAACTTACTAAAAAAAAATTTAAAAAAGTTCTCTCAATTCTATGGTTTACGCTTAATATCTGTCTCCTCTCTAACCGATTCAACCGCCGTATTTTAGCAGCACTTAGATACTGGATATGGAATGGTACTCGAGCAAAGTGTGCTCTTGACCTCATTTTTCCTCCAATGACAGGAGGTGGTCTAGGACTTAT